>NDGN011460102.1:0-12740 GCA_002564285.1 Tympanoctomys barrerae | reverse complement strand
TGAAGTTGCTCCTTATGAGGCTTTGTGAAAAATTTGGGCAGCTTAGAACACGCACATGTAGGGGAGAAATAAAAGAAAAAAAGCAAACAGGAGAGCGATGAGAAAGTGAGCACATTTTATTTTATTTATTTATTTTTGCAATTGGCCTTTATTTTTTAAATAACCTTGTACTCCTTTTCAATTTCCTCTCAGAACCGCTTTTCCTCTGCTTGCTTCCTTTTTCTTCATTATTTTAATGGCCACATCTTTGCTCTGATGTGTCAATGGGAGTGGAAAATCCTGTGAAGCCAGGGCTTAATGAAACACCAGCTGGAACAGAAGGATAAAGTTTCTTTGGAGCAGCTTCAAAGGGATGCGGGCCGGGTGAGCTGGGGACAATGGTGCCCAGGCCTCAGGACAGGATGGCTTGGCCAGCTGGCCCTGCCTGGCCCTAGTGAGGCATGAAGAGAGGAGCCCACGTCACTACCTAGTCCTGGGGTGAGGGCTGCGGGATTTATGTGCACACTAGCAGGCTGAGTCCTCCCATTTCACATCAAATGTTTTTCTCATGAAATGAGGGGCCCAAATGGGACTCCTGGCAGAAGCAGCAGGAGCTAATTTTGCCCCACAGCCCTGGCTTCCTGAATGCAGTGAAGCACATCCCATCCCACTCTCTGTTTTGGAATAAATTTTACGTTTCTTTTTATAGGAGAATTACCAGGGAAACCTTAGTTTTGATAGGAATTGAGTGAGATTTATGAGTATGCATTGGTCATTTTGGATCAGGTGGCATTTCTCTTTTCTTTTTTGTGAATAAAACAAGAAAAGTGACTGGGAAATAGGTGATAAATCTAAAAGGCTCAAATACCACGTTGGCTCCATTTAGGTCTAGGCTTCTGAAGCCCTCGTCCTTTGAATGACATCAAACATAATCAGATACAGTGTGCAGCCAGAAGGGATTTTTAAAGAGATTCAAGTTGCTGCAGCCTCCACCTGGTCCATTCTCAAGTATTAATGCTCTTTGTAAAACCTACTATCTTATTCCTGGCATTTTGCTAATGAAAGCATTTGATTAATTATATTTACTAGCCCACTTTGTTAACATTTAGAACTTTTACAACTGTTGTCTTTCTCATATTTTTGCAAACTGAAAATTCTGGAAATTAAGGCACTCCAGGCCCACAATAAACATAACACAATCATCTTAATACATTTCCCTTGCTGATGAGAACTGATTAACAAGGGTTTGAGAAATGGTCTATGTTCTGAACAACAAATATCTACTGAGAAATCAAGATTGATATGTTTCTTGCTCCTTGTGACCTACAAATATAAAATATGGACCTTTGATCCAGTGGGTTCCATGAGCAGGTATAAATCACTCAACGCTTGTGCCATTTATGCTATGTGGTAAGGCATAAAACTCAGAAAGAACATTGTCTCCTCTTCTTGAAACTTCCCCACATCAAAAGAAACAAAATCATACATAAGAAATTCCATTTGGGTACTGTGAACAGTATCATCACAACTTTCATACAATCCAAACTAATTTGGGTATAAGTTTAAAAAAAATCTGGCTTTTAACCAAGACTTCTGAAAAGAAGTAGCATATTAGTTCTGATGGTCAGAGACAGGGCAGAATATTCCAGGAGGAATGTCTAAAGGAAGAACGTTAAATGACATTTATGGAGAAATAGAGAAACATCCAGTATAATTTAAAAATATTGTTCAAAGCCAGGTGTGCAGCTACATTCTGGTAATTCCACCATGCTGGGAGGCTGGGGAAGGAGGACCATGAATTTAAGCTTACTCTAGACAACCTGGTCAATGTGTGAGACCTAATTTAAATTTAAATATAAGAATAAGTAAGTTCTGAAGCTGGAGCTCAAGGGTGAGACACTAAATTCAATACCCAGTACTGCATAAAATCTAACAACCATTCGAGGAGGCAGAGTATCTGAATCTAATGCCAGAGATGCCTGTAGAACAAAGACTTGGAGTCCCTAGTCTCAGGCTTAGTCTCTGCTGTGTAAATTAGAGGGAAGAATGGGAAATTTCTAACTACTGCAGATATCATATCAAATACAACATGCTAAATCACTCCTTCTAGCTTTGCTGTCACTGACACTTTCTGTAGGGTGACTGCATGAAATGCACTAAGCGGGTTTTTTCTTTCTGGCTTCTGGTTGGGTCTTGACCATGGAAAGCACTGACAATCAACTGAGGTCCTCAGAGCCTGGGAAGTTGTGTTACTGCTAGAATTGAGTCTCTCCAAAATTTTATGAAGGATTTTCCTTTTGCAGACACAACATCTATCACACAGCCCTTCTTTGGCAACAGTATTACTAGATTCCTTCTTGGATGGTAAGTTTCCTGCTATTTCTATTTTGAGAACTTCAGATTCCCTCTTGGCTTCTTTATCATGCCTCTCACCTATGAGGATAGCCTCTTTATTAAACTCTCTTTGCAGAAAGTCCTCAAGCCTAGAATCTGATTTAGTGCCAGATCTTTGATAGATAGTTAATGAGGAGATAGAGCATTTGATTAGGAGAAAGCTATGGTAGTTCAAGTGAGTGAGCTAAGAGGCTGGAATGAACCCGATGTATGATAAAAGGATTTAAAGTGGAATAGTTAGAGGCTTATTACCTTAGGCACTCTAAGTTCAATTGATAAAAGGTCAATTTTAAAGGGAGCAATCAAAAGACTAGGTAAGTAGTCCCAAAGGGCAGAGGTCACTATGAAAGAAGGTGACAAGTCAGAGGCTAGAGATATTGACATGAGGGCCATTTCCAAGACAAAGATAATTTGAGTCTAATTTGTCTAATTGAAAGATAGTGTTTTGAGTCCTATCTTTGTATTAGCAGAGCAGTACATCCAAGTGAAGTTTAATATATTATGCTGTATATGTTACTGAATTTCCTTTGGATAATTTTAGCCTAAGTTAGTATGCTTCAATCATACATAGAAGGACTCCAAAGACCTACAAGTGATGTATTTTTCCAAACTTTAGTTAACTAAAGCTATTGTTCCATTTGGATTTTTCATCCCTCAATATACTCATAGTCTTGTGTCACTGTAGTAAAGAATACCAACTATTTTGATGCTTCATGCACAGTCTTTAAAACAATTTTGGCTTTGAATGGCATTTAATGGGATGGACATTGCGATAAGGCAACAGGTTGATGTGCCTGGATAACCCAGGTTAGTCATACATGAAAGATCAGATATATAACATAGAGCTAAAATTACAATGAAGATCATTGACACCTTTTTTGGCATATGTAATTTATAAAGCAAATAATTAATAATTCAATAATAAACAAACAAGGGCTTTTCTTGGGGAATCTCCCATTATCCTGATGGAGCTATGCACAATGTTATGGTTTGGATACAAAATGCCCCCCACAAATGTTCATTCTGCTGAAGGCCCACTGATGGGCATTGGGGAAGTGATTGAATCAGAAAAGCTCCAACCTCATTAATGGATTAATCTATTGATGAGTTCAGAGCTCAATGAGCTTATTAGGAAGTAGAGCCTAATTGGATGAAGCAGGTCCCTAGAGGCGTGTCTTTGAAGGAGATAGTTTGTCCTCATTTTCTTCATTGTGAGCTCTTTCCCTCTCTCTGGTTACCATGAAGTAATAGACTTTACTTCAGCACAGTTTTCCCCTTACCGTTATACCTCCCTATATGCCTGAAACAACGCAGCCAGATGAAGAAAGGATGCAGTCCCTTAAACCTACAACAAAAATAACTCTTTTCTGTTTTAAGCTCTTACCACCAAATATTTTCTCATAGTGACAGAAGGATGATCAGAATGTGCAGCAAGAATGAAAATAATAATCATATGCTTAAACAGCTTCTGTTCATGAAGTTTATTGTTCTCTGTATTAAAATCTTAGCTCGTCTGTGGGTCCTCTTCTGGGAGGCTGTAGCCCACTGATATGTAGCAAGGCTCTTCTGTTCCTTAGTGCAGGTCTGGGAGGTTCCAATGTCAGACCAGGATGGCTGAAAGTAACTCTCTTTGTTTTCTTCCTATATGGTCTACTTACCATTAACAACTTTTCACATGTGATCAGAGGTACCGTAAACTGGAGTTCCCTATAAAATCACAATACCTCATGGCCCATGTAAATCATTATATCTTGTCCATTTTCAGAATTGTAAATCCTACGTGGACCAGAATAAGTCTTTTCAGTTTTTAAGATGAGACTGCTCAGCCTACCCATTTATACATATGACCTAAAGCTAAACTCTTGGCAGTACTGGAAGTCTTAGAAAATATCTAGTTATTTTTCTTTGCTGGACTCTAGTCATTTATTTCTCACCCTCTCCAGGTGGTGCATAAAAATTTTGAGATTCTAAACTTAATTACTCTAAAATGAAACTTTACCTATCCCAGTGATGTTTAAATGGCAGGTAGGAAACGTCATAACTTTTATATTTTGTTCCTGCGTAGCCCTGTCCCTGTAATTGACACCATTAATTTTACCCTCACTGTGCATTTCATTCTATAGCAGAACATATTGAACACAGATAGGATACTGGGAGGGTGTAAGTGTTGGTGTGAAGAGAACACTGCATGCATTTTCACTCTTTGGGATGCCTTGTTAGTAAACTCCATTAATAAAATGCCAAGAACAAGGGGTGTCCCATCCCAGGGTGGACTGAGTTAAATACTAATTAGATGATCCCAATATTGCTGGTACCATCTTGTGGAAAAGTATTCATGTAAAAGCATTTGTATAATTACTAGAAGTAAAACTGGTGGTTTAAGAACAAGTTTCTAGCCAGTATTTATGAGTTACTTTTCATAAGCTGAGGTGTTCGTACCATGTTTTTGATAGACTTTCTTCTTTAAATTTTTATTTATTTATTTATTGGTTGAACTGGGGATTGAACTCAGGGCCTTGCGCTTGCCAGGGAAGCGAAGCGCTTATTCCACTGAGCCATCTCTCCGGCCCCTAGACATTCAATACTTTCTCACTGGGGGACTATCACTATCACCTAACATTCTCCGAGGATGTGGTGATGCCAATCTGTAATATCAATGCTTATTCTAACTTTAAAAGGAATATATACTTTTTACTTAAAATTGTTGTATTGAACACATTGTTTTAATAATTTCAGGATTTAGTTTAAGGCTATCTAATTAAGATGTTCAAGGTAGTAGTTTCATAATTCAACCTAGTCAAAAAGAGATATTTTCTAAGATGTGATCTTAATAGACTTGACTACTTTGGAATGTCCTTAAAAAAGATCATATGTATATTGAACATAATACAGAAAATGTCTTCAAGGCACTTGAAGATATACTTGAATGGCAAAAACATTTAAGCTCATAGTAAAAGACAGTGTTTATGAAATGATATTGTATTTCCATAGCAGGAAATAAACTAGAACATCCAGAGGTATCACTTCATGGACTAAGACATATTCACATTCAAAGTCACCTGCGATCTCACGGGGACTGGGTCACTATTTTATTAGGATTGGCAATGTTCATAGTCTTACAGTATAGTAGTCACACATATCTGAAATATATGACTCGCAACTAGATATACTAACTTAGTTCTTGTTATCCAAATGCACTAACAACATAGGATAAGATGATTCCTTTTGCAACAAAGTTGTTGCATTTAAAGGCCATTTAGTGCCTTGGTCAGAAACTCTTCATTTATTTCATCCACATACTAGTCAAGTTCCCTGACAGGGAGCTCAGCTCAGTCATGAAAAGTGCACATAGAGGCAACTGTGCCAGTAGTTTAAGGGGGGGTGTCAAACATTGATCAGAACTGCCTCATAATCCTTCACTTTTTATGAGTCTATCAATGTCAGATAAAGAAAATTTTCTTTCCTGGGTTTGGTGGCACATGTCTGCAATCATAGCACATGCTCCAGCAGATGAGGAATGAGGACTGCGAGTTCAAGGCCAGCCTAGGAAATTTAGTGAGATTCAGTCTCAGAATAAAGAGGAACTGGGCACACACTTCAGTGATGGAGGACTTGCCTAGCATGAGTGAAGCCAAGGGTTCAATATCTGCTATGGGGGGCAAACAAAAACCCCAAAAAGAAGTTCCCCACTATCCATGAGCATTAGCTGCATTCTCCTCTATGGGAATACCCATACTTCTTGCTATTCTTTGCCTTGCCAATTACGTATCAGGCCAAAATAAACTGTCACATATTTAGGAAAATTTAAATTTCTTCCCTTGAAATTTTGCATTTTTAGGATGTGAGCCACCTGTTTGTTGTTCAGCAAACAACCCTTCCACTCCACTCGGCATGAATGTGATGGAGCATGCACATCATCCCTGTCTAGATTGGTGATCTCCTGAATTCTCAGAATCTTGTAACATAGCTTTATTCCCTCCATTTGATCTATTAATATTCAGAACACTTTTTTCTTTAGTAATTACCATACAGGCTATCCTTTCTAATAATAGCTATCAGAGAAAGTCTTAAGAAAACATCTTGAATTTGCATGGCATTTTAACCTTTACAGTAACATATGTTGTCAGTATAATCTCTTCATTTATGGGGCATTGTTCCAATTTTAAATATAGGAGAGCTAAAGGAAATCCAGAAATTTGCACAGAGTTACAGCAAAAAGCAGTCCTCAAACTAAGGTTGGTTTGAGGTCTCCCAAGTTCCATGTTGTTGCTAGAGTCTCCACCTTCATAGAGCTTAAACATTATGAAATAATCCTAGAAGAAGTACACCGAGTACACAAATCACACAACAGAGTTGGTGTGCAAGAACTTTCAGTTACCTGTGAGAGGATGAATGCAGTCAGTGACAACCAGAAATGACAGACGCTTGTCGCCTGCCGTTCAGTGTGTGTCCTCCTCCTCAACACGGAAGCCAGTGGATTGAACTGAGACATTCCTTTCTCTATTCTCTGATTTTATATTTGTGTCTTTAGGAGTTCCAGTGTCTGTTCTCTGATTCACAGATACTATGTGTGCCATACTTGCTGTGTGGCAATATGTAAAACAATGAACTTGCCTATGTGACTTCATTTAAGCCTCAGTTCCTGCCCCAAACACAGCCCCACTCAGGGGTATTTCTCAACCAACTATGCAGAAAGGGCATTTGGCTGCATAGATCCACACAGTGCTTGACATTCATTCCACAGAGATGGTGATTATGTGGAGCCCAAGATGAGACTAACCACTGTCTTGTCTTTTTTCCTGATAGTAATTGATACAAATTCATTCATTATATAAAGCAACTTGTTTGCTCTATATAATCTCACTTTTTGTACATGGGTCTCATTGATGTTACTCCAGCTAGGTCATTGGCTGATATTCCTCACTTTGGTGATAATGCAAATTCCAAATAAAAGCCACACACACACACACACACACACACACACACACACACACTGCACACATTGATTTCTCCCCAGGAGCATCTCTCACCAACATGTTTTTATTTTCTTTTTGATACAAAGTCTCACTTCGTAGTCCAGACTCATAGTGATTCTCCTATCTCAGTATCCCCCGCGCTGAGATTACAGGTCTTTACCACCATGCCCAGTCCTGGCATGTGGTTCTGGGGATCAAACTGTGGCCCTTATGCATGTTATGCAGGTGCTTAGGCCACTGAGCTACTTCCCAAGCCCATTACCAACTTTTATGATATGTGAATTTCAATGAAAGACTAAGGTGTGTGTTTATTTTCCTGCTCCATGACACATTGCTTATAGAAGCAGCTTCAAAAACATTTGCCTTGAGAAAATGAATTTATGAGTTCCAATTGTATTAACTGTAATTTGATAAATTAAGGACTTTGATACTTTTTCTGTCTTCCAATTTTCCAGTGTCTTGTAGCTCTTGTGAAGCTATAAGTTTAAAACAAAAGGCATTTAGGTAACATAAATAATAAAAAAATCACAAGTTATTGCTTCATTATTAAACCAGCTTAAAAACAGATTTTTCTAAACCTAAAAGTAAATAAATTTGTAATCTTAAAGGTTATTATTGCTATAAAGCACAGACATGTGTAAGCAGCTGTAACAGTTTCTTTAATGTGCTCAGAGGAAGGAGTAGCTTGGTGACCTAGAGGCTGTCTCTCAGCTTTGTGACTGAGGAGCTGTTTGACATTTGTCAAATCAATTAACCTCTCTGAGTCTGAGAGTTTCATGTTTTGAGGAGACTAAAATAAGGCTTGTTTTCTATCGTGGTCTACACCCACAAAGTGAAAAGCATGTCTTAAGGGAGTACAGGCAATTATTTAGATGATTCAGGCTAAAATCAATCCTGCCATGAAGAAGAAGAAGAAAAGCTGTGCATCTGGGCCTCAGCTGTCCAGATTGCCTGTCGACATCAATCAAATTCAGAGAATAAATGGCTCAACCCCTTGCTTGCCTTTGCCTGTGCTGGCAAGGCACCTTTGGGGGCATATTAGCTTGTTAAGACCAATGAGTGAATCATTAATGGCTTCAGGCCACTTAGCACACATCTAAGAGGAACAGCAACCTAAGAAGCCTCTGAAATTTTGGACTGTCTGGATTTCAAAGGACAGTCCTCTCCCAAAGTCACCTTCAAAATTAGCCTCACAGGAGAAGGGGAGAGACAAAGGAATTCAGTTTAGATTTTATTCATTTATTATATCATTTTAAAAAATCTTATTTATTTATTATTTATTTATTTGGTACAGGGTCTCACAATGCAGCTTGGACTCATAATGATCCTCCTTTTACAGACTCCCCAGCACTGGGATTACAAGAGTATATTAGCATGCCCAGTTTTCAGTGGCCAGCACAGCATACCTGGGAGCCCCGGGGGCCAGCACAGCATGTGGTATTGGAGAATGAACCTGGATCCTTGTGCTTGCCAGGCAGGTGCATAAACCATGGAGCAAAGTCTCAGCTTCAGCTTTGATTTTATGACCGGTGTGTCTTCCACATTGTGGTGGGTGGTTCCTTCATATTCTTCTCTCAGTTGATCTCCACAGCAATAGGACAGGAAACTGAACCCCAAAGACAAGAAAGACCCCCAAACTACCCAGTGAACAACTGTCTCTTATTTCTAAGTCTGAGTGAGCTCCAGTGCCACCATACCCAGCACTCACCTGCTATGGTACGAGACAGTGTCGTGAATATCACTGGACTCCTAGGAATCACTGAGTGTGGTACCAGGAGTGAGCACAGTTGCTAAATGAGGCAGGCCTCTGGTCCTGCTGTCATGGACTCTTCCCTGTACCAGGCGAGAACAGCACATACCTGATGGTAACGCAGAATTAGCCACCCACGAGGATGCACAAAGAAGGAAGCGAGGCACCAAATGTTTTAGCAGCTCAATAAAGGACATGAGGGAAGTTGAGATCCAGGTCTGGAAACTATGCTTTGGTATTAATTCATCAAGAAGAGCATCACATCTAGGTGGGTTTCTGGTGGGGAATAGGTAGAGGGAGCTTCGTGAGTCACGGAGCAAGGCTGCAGCCTTTGCTGTACAGTTTATAAAGCAGAAGCTGCTTGACCACTGTGAGCTTCAGAGCTCATTCAGTAAGAAGACAATGAAAATGAGCACTCCACAGGGCAGTTGTGGCTTAAATGACAAATGGAGAATTTGGAGCATACTGCCCCACATTGTTGTTGATGAAGAAAATGTTATCATTGCTAGCTTTTTATGGCTTGTATCTAGATGTACCCCCAAAGCCTCAGGCACTCACAGATGCGGATTTTGGGAGCTGGTTAGAACATGGGTGTGTGATGCTGGATTAAGTCTGTGCAGTACTAAATTAGTCCACTGATTGGACTGACATGATTCTAAGTGGCACCACTCAAAAAGCTGGTAGCCTGGGTGGGGTCAAAGGGAAAGGCAGGCTGTCTACATCTGCTTGCTGTTCTGTGCCTTCTGCTTGCTGCACCATGAACGGTTTCCCCTCTTCATGCCCTTCCTCCATGCCACTCGCATTAGGTCAGCTAAGTATGAAGTGAAATATCTGGAAACTGTGAGCTGAAATAAACTATGCCTCCTTAAACTGGGCTAATGGGCATTTTGTCTCAGCAATGAGAAAAGCAGCTAAGACACTAGTTTAATAATTTTATCTTAAAATCAGTGTATTTGATAGCGAGCTTACAGCAAAGAACCCATTATGATCTATCTGGGGCTAAAGGGAGGGTTTGTTTCCTGGTAGATCACTGCACTTGGCCTAAATGATTCATGAAACAAAAACAAAAACAAAAAATCTGCAATTAAACATTATATGTCAGCCACTTGCTTGATACATTGATTATTCATCACTTATAAAACTGAATTTGACATTCAAATTCATTTCGGTTTCAGTTATGTCTCTTCTTCCAATAGTAAACTTACCACCTTTTTCATGTCATTTCAATTGCTGTCTAAACTTTTTGAGGCCAAAGGCCTCCTTTGATTATTCTGTATTGTTTAAGCTCATAAAACCTGTTCTACTATCTCTGGCACATAAAGGAGTTTTATTTAACAGTGTTTAACAATTCCTTCTTAAAACCACTGATCACTGTGTTTTCCACCTAAAAAGGCAATCCATAGTGACAAGACAAGTTGAAGACATTCTCATAGAAGAAAATTCAGTGTTGGAATCTAGACCCTCCCTATCTAAACCTTTAACCAGTGCCTGAAAATGATTAAATGTTTCCACATATTAATGGAATGGAATCAATTTTAAGAATAAGATCAAATAACTACCAATGGTATGCTTGACTGCTCTACGTGATTATAATGGCTAATTTACAAAGATCTACTCTTCAAATTAAGATAAAATAACATAAAAAGCAAGAGTAGGTAGAGAACAATAAAAATGGTTCTATCATTTTGTGTTAATGTCCTTCTTGCTATAGTAGAGTGATAGGTAGAGAACGGGTACATAATTAGATTCTCCTAAGGATCATTAATAGATACTGGTAGGTCCATGCAGAGCAGGCAATTATAGTAACTGATCAAATATGGAAGGTTGCTATGTACAAGTCACTTGGAAGGAAGTCAGTTGAAGCAAGATCAGATATGTCATAGAACCTTAGCTTAAATGAGACCTCTGTTACAGGAAACAAATTGGTTGAGCATCATGAAATAGATAAATGAAAAAGTAGCACCCAGCCTTGTCCAGGATAAATCTACTTCTCTTGGTGTTTTGATGTGTTAAGAGAATACAAAAATAAATGAAATTCAACTAGACAATGATGAAACTTGGATGTGCATAAGGGGAAACTTATTGGTAGAATTAGTTCTGGCTGAGAAGCAAAAAGGGGTTGAAAAGTTCTGTCTTTCAGCCACACTAAAAACTAGGGTGGCTAGTTTAGTTTTTAAGTCCCTTAAATTAGAGGGATATTCTTCAAAGTCCCAGGAAAAGAGCTACAATCAAAAAGGACAAATGCTTAGCATGCAATACTGCTCCCAGGAAAGAGGCTAATGAGATTTCAGTCTGCTTGTCCACAGGACCAGCCATCACAGTGTCACAAGACAGGGAGTCTGCTGTCCCTCTTAAAACCACTCTGTGAAACTGCATGTGTGACATGGCATCTGGTTCTTTGTGGCTTAACAGTGATGCTGTCTGCTTAGCCTAGCCAGGCTACAGTGACATGAGCTGGTGCTGATTAACAGGCTCAAGGGAGATGCCTCGTTGGAAGGCTGCAGTCAATTTGCACATAGGATAGGAAGCTGTGGTCACAGAGGCAAGGCGAGGACAAGAAGACACACATGAATGGTTCTGCAGCACAAAACTGGACTCCTGGGCTTGGACTGATGAGTGCGAAGAATCTTGATCCTGTCTAAGATTTAGGCATTACCCAGCATAATTGAAAACATAGACAATCTTGCCTCCCTTCTCTTCCAGAAAAAGGTGAACTGATTAACTTAAATGTTTGGTTTAGTATTTTCAGAAACAACAAATAAAATAAAAAGCACACAATTGATTTTATGTTTATTGTAACCCTGATACTAAAGGGAGCTTAAGGATGTGGAGGGCCAAAAGTGTGGTGCCAATGAGTGGAAAATGTTAGGGAAGAGACAATGGAGGGCCTTCTCATACCTCTGGTACTGGTATTCACTTTGAAACAGAGCCATAGTTCTTAGCTCCCTGGATTCTTGACCCCACCATTTGCCCTGGATGTAACACCTTTCCAAGGAGAATCAAATGAAATAATGGTGTAGAAATGATTTGGAGAGTTGCAATTGTTATACCCAAATGATACATATACCTAAAGCACTTAAATTCTTCATTGATCAGTAATTGTTCAAGAGAATAAATACATCAAGAATATTGCTGGGGGCCTGCCAGATAGCTCAATAGACTAAAGCGCCTGTTTAGGCAGAGCGCAGTGGTCAGGGTTCCATCCCCTGTGCAACATGCCAGCGATGCCCCTGGGGCATGCAAAGATGGTTATTGAGACTGGGTGTGGTGGAGGCACACGCCTATAATCCCAGCACTTGGGAGGCTTTAAACAGGAGGGTCACTATGAGTCTGATCTGTGTAGTGAGACTCTATTGACCCTGTACTAAGCACATTAAAAAAAAATGTTACTCAGGAAGAGGGTCAGAGATAGTAAGTAACTTACTAATCACATGTCAACTCTGCTTCTGAAATACTGGTTTAAAATTGTCTATACTTATTAAAAAGGAGATTAAAATCCTAAGCCTTTGGAGAAGACCTGTTGACAGGTCTCACATTCACTGATGGTCTAACAAATCCTTATCCAACCACATGCATAACGGTAATCATTCTCTTCCAAACTGGCAAGGTGTGCAGGTCAGCACTCCCCATGGGTGCAGTGA
>NDGN011460080.1:0-17342 GCA_002564285.1 Tympanoctomys barrerae | reverse complement strand
TTTTTTTTTTTTTTTTTTTTTTTTTTTTTTTTTTTTTTTTTTTTTTTTTTTGGTGGAACGGGGCATTGACCTCAGGCCCTTGTGCTTGCCAGTCAAGTGCTTATTCTGCTGAGCCATCTCCCCGGCCCCAGATCCTGCCTTTTTATTTTAAACTGGGATACAAATTTTTAAACTGATCTTTGTCAAATATTTATTAAACAGTCACACTTTGCTAGTTATTCCTTTGGATTGATAAAATAACAGTAATTGTTAAAGTTGCTTTTGACCCTATGTTCAATAGCATAAGCATTCCAAGTAAACAGAAGTAAAACCAGTATTTTTAGAACATTTAATACTCAGCTGAGCTTTGTGTTCTTCTGAACTTGATTTATAATAAAAATATAATTTATGACATTACAACTTCCTTTGCAGCAGATGGTATATTAATATATTCTTTTTCTTATGCTGCGATTGCTATTTTTGATTGTTGCGATGCTTTCTCTTCCTTTCATTCTTTCATGTGCACTAAAGTTATAGTCAAGTCCAAAACTTTATCCTACAAAAATGATTTCCATCTCAGTTCTTTTTCTCTCACTATGGAAAGGATTAATCTTAATGCTTGAATCATTGCTCCAAAATCACAAGAAATGATTAGCTTTGCAGTCCTGGCTCCACCCATTTCATGCTGCCCTGTGAATCCACATTCGGCTGGCGGAGACGACAGAAAAAGGGGGTGGAGAAAGGACGCGAGCAGAAGGGGCAGGAACAGGCACAAGGAAGGCGGAAGGGAGAAGGAGATGAAGGCAGGGAGAGAAGAGGGAAGGAGCCCAGCGTGGGCCTGCACCATCTCTTTGGTTTTTGCACCGTTCTTTCTCTGACTCAAATATCCATTCATAGGAACATAATATGGATAGTCAATGAGAAATTTCAAAAATTCTCATCATGGTATAAAACTATGATTCCTAGAAAATAACATTTGAAACTAAATAATCATTAGATTTTTATAGATGGAGTTTATAAATACTTCCAAAAATTCACAAACTAATATTGTTGTTTGTTTAAAAAAATAAATAGAAATCTAGCATTTTATTTTTCCATACACATGGTTGGACTTAATAAGATATTATTTTAGTGCCACGTAAAGAATGATACCTATCTAACACTTTTCACACAGATAAAAGTTCAAATGTTAATATCCTCAATATAACCTTTAAAAAAATTGACAACTACATCAAATCTATTGCTAGAGGCATTTATATTTTCACTGAACAGGCTTATTTGTTAAACTAGCGTTCAGTCATTCATTTCAATTACTCCAAATTATTTTTTGCCTGCAGCTTAGTGGATCCTTCAGTCTGGCTTGGCTCAAGTGCAGAGGGTAACTGAATTTCAACTAAAATAAAATATGTTGGGGCTGGGAAGATAGTTTGATGGCCCAAGTGCCTGCCTGGCAAGAGCAAAGACCAGGATCCCTCATGGTAGCACACGCCATGCTGGCCCGGGAACCCCAGGAGTGCCGTGCTAGTCCCTGAAACTGGGCGTCATGGTGCACACCTATAATCCCAGTGCTGGGGAGGCTGAGACAAGAGGATCACTATGAGTCTGAGTTGCATCGCGAGACCCGGTATCAAATAAATAAATAAATAAATAAATAAATAAATTTTAAAAATGTATTTAGCACATGGTCTACAGGGTCTCACTACACAGATCGGACTCCTAGTGATCCTCCCGTTTTCAGCCTCCCAAGTGCTGGGATTACAGGCATGCACCACCACGCCCAGTCTCAATTGCCATCTCAGCGCACCCCAGGGGCGGTGCCGACACCGCACACTGGGGATCGAACCCTGGCCACTGCGCTCTGCCTAAGCAGGCAATTTAGTCCTTTGAGCTATCTGGCCGGCCCCCCAAAAAACTCTTAAATGAAAAATAAAATAAAATATGTGAAGCTGTAAACCTAAGGTCAAACCCTCCCCCATGTGTGCATTCTTTGGCCTTAAGGAAATGCCATCTTCTCAATCACTCTGCTTTTACTTCTATAACTAAATTTCAGCCAATGCCAGTCAACTTGTACACTATAGTCTAGATTCTATCACGAAAGTCTGCAGGCAAAAGTGTGAGGACCACTTCCCCGACGGCTACTCAGGTCCTAGGAATGAGCACGGGGGCTGCGTCAGATATCCCTGCGGCTCTTTTCCTAGCAGGCCTTACGCTTGGAAGTTCTAATACAAGGTTATTGATGTTAACACTGAATTTTGGCTTGTATTGCATCATTAATGGTTCCCAACTCCACAAAAGGATGAAAATAAATTTGATTTCTTAATCAATAATTTGGTGGTGAGCAAATTTTGTAAATAGTTATCCTCCGTGTTGGTTCTGATGCTTGCGAGAGGAGCAAGCCGTCCTGCACCTAACATTCTATCATGATGTGACTGTCGGTGCTGGCTGGCTCAGACCGCGCCTGTCCCCTCTTAGCTATGTGGCTCTTTGCTCTCTCCCTCTTTGTTTTACTTGTTTTCTTTCAGACTTCCAGTGGCGGATCCTGGGCAGCTATGTACCGTCTCTGTTGGAAGATGGGTCAAAGTGATGTGGGCCACCCGAGGTCGCACTGGGAAAGTTTCATCCAGCTCCTTTCCCCAGAATCTTTTTTTTTCTTCTATTTTTCTGGATCTTATGATATTTATTTACTTATTTTTTATTCTTTTAATGAGAAAATAAACTAGCAATGAAGCAGTTTCAAAACAGGTTAGTAGGATAGTTACAGTAATTAATACATTGTATATTGCTGTCTTCATAGTGGTTATTCAGAGGACAAGATGCAGACATGGTGTCTTGTCTAAACAATGTTAGTACAAACCTTTCTTCTCAATGAGCTACTTGCTAACAATAGCACAGGCATGAATGGAAGTGCCTGAGCCTGTGAGGCACTCCTAGGGCCAGAGCGTCCCACTACTGGAGAACACTGATGTGGTTCTACTCGGGAGATACTAACTTCCCTTTATTGAGTAAGTCACTGAGATTTTAAAATTTATGTTTCAGCTATCCTACCTTCAGGCAAATTTCCTTCCAAATTTCACTCCTTTGTTGTTTGCTTCTTCTCTTCTTTTTTTCTTCCTCTTTCTTTCTCTTTTGCCTTTCATTTTCTTTTTTCTTTTTAGCTTTCTCCTTATTTTTCTTTTTATTTAACAAATATTTCTTCATCGCTTCTGAAATGTAGTGGATGTATACGTCAGCTTACATGTGGTTCCTCTTTTTTCAAACCTCTAAAATGAATGCATCAAAAAATAAGAATGCCAGCTTGTTGCAATGCACTCATTAAGACATTATTTGATTCTACAGCGACAGGAAGAAAAGGTTTTCCAGACACTCTGGTGGCAGATTAGAAGTTGGGACGATGATGACAAAATTACAGGAGAAAGCCTTCAGACTTCCCCACAGTGGTTCCATGAGAAATCATTGCATTATTTGTCAAGAGCGCAGAACAAAAAGGCTTTGAGGTGCTCTGCCTTTGACTCTCCCTGTTTGAAAGCTTTTTAGGATCACACACTGGGCAGCTTCCATATTATGCTTCATGTATTTACAGACTGCCGCATGCTGTTGCGACAATTCACTTTGAAGTCACTCTAGTGGTGTTTGGGTTGATGAAAGAAAGCCCTGTAATCATCCTGAGTAAGCCTGGACCACGGTAAGGCAAAGGGGCATCATGGGAAATAGCCCGGCCAGGTCTTCAAAAGGCCTTTTCTCTCCCTGGTAAAAAGTGTTCATTCTTAGTCACTACCCTCCTAGAAAAAAACTGTGACCCTCCGGAGTTTTATTTGGAGCAACATGAATGGCTTTACTTTCAATAGTCACAAGGCAAATGACAGGTTATATTTAATTTTTTATATCTTTATTTACATAGGCTTTAGTGATATCCCTGCATTCTGTATAATTTGATTTATTTTGGGGCATCAGAAGGAATCCATTGAAATCGCACATGGGAATTGCTTACTTGCAAGGCAAGGCCTGTAGCATAGAGCAGAACAGTAAATAATGCTCAGTTTAAGGAATCATAGGATACTTTGAAAGGTAATTGTGGGCATTTTTGTAAAAGGATATTTTATACAACTGCCCAAATACTAGGTACATTACAAGCAAGTCGATGTTTGGAATGTGCTGCTGTAATTTACATAAATGCCCTAAAAGAAGAACTAATGAATTAAAATTCTTTAAGGCTATTGTTAATAAATACACAAACGTATGAACATGAAGTGAATCATGTACAAATTATTGCAGAACATAACCATGGATTTAAGAAACAGAATATGATCTGTTGTTTTACAATCATTCTTAATTCAACATTTTAAATAACACCGTGCTTATTTGTTTGCAAGACTTATTAAACTGAACATATAACTCCAAGTTCTTCTTCTTCCTTCATGCCATCTGTAGGTCTTAAGTTGCCCATGAAGCAATGCTGATAATAAGAGTAAGAAGGAGCCCACGGAATTCAGTTGCTAAGTGATGAGCTCTCTGTGCTGGACTCCAGTTGTGATGCTAAAACTTTTAGCCACATGACTATAAGAAACCTGTATAGGTGCCAGATTTCTTAGCTATAAAATTTAAAGGACAAAAGTAGCACCTTCTTTGTAGAAGTAGTGTGAAGCTTAAAGCTTTGGTGTGTGTAAAATCTCCTAGGGGAAGACTCGAACAGAGGAAGTGCTATCTCTATATCTAGATGCACGTATAGATACCTGTTGATATTGATTCTATAAGATTTTAAAAACACTGGAAGTCACCTGTAATATTGTAAGTGCTCGATAATTAAAGTCATTAGGGGCTGGGGAGATAGCTCAGGAGAATAAGTGCTTGCCTTGCAAGGGCCTGAATTCAATGTCTGGTTTTGCCAATAAAAATTAAAAAATTAAGTCATTTAAGAGGTAGAAATAAATATCTAAAATTTATTAAAGAAAAATGCTGCTCTTGTTACTGATTAAAATATAATTATTGTGACTTCAATGACATTATTTCCAGAGGCAATATTCGTCTCAAAAGCAATGAATGGCTGGTTTTGTTGTTTCTCCAAAAAGATCCTGAGAAAGACGTAGATGTAATCAGTGACAGATGATCAAATTCGTGGCTATCATGTGCCATCTCCATGGCTTTTATGTGTTTAAACATGAAGTTTTAAAACAAAGTTAAAACTATGCTCTTCCAAGCTCCCATGGAAAATTCTTTAAGATACAATATACAAATAAAAGCACACAAATCTTCTATTTTATTTCCTCTTTCTTAGCTGTGTCGTCTTCCTCTTTCTTATAATCAAGTTATCTTCGTCTTTCTCACCCAACTTTACTTCATCTTATTTCACTGAGCTGCCCAGTACTGGTGTGATCGGAGCATTAAAGTAGATCAATGTAAGGACACTAGAAGGAAGAGCAGCGGGTGCAGCTCGGGGCCTGAGCTTGTTTCAGCACACACAAGCCTGCAGGTTTTCCCCAGATTTACCCTCTCACCAAGTGGGAGTGATGTAATAGTATTTTTTTGCATAATAGGGGAAGATTTTGAGTCCACTTTCAATATAGCAATTTATCTTCAAAGTGACTCTGTATCGAAATACTCATTTAATGCAAAGGATGCTAAATGAGTAAAACACATTTAAGATTAAAACAATTTAGGATGAGATGAACGGACAACAGAGCAGAAAATTGCGACAGCTTTGAGTGGAAGGAACAACTTGTTTGAGGATATTAAGTAGGTGTACTTCTAAATGGATCAGGACAGTGTTTAAAGTCTAGCTCTGGTTTTCAATTTTATAGGTACAGTATTCTCTCTTTATTTCTCATTCTTTAAAGACACTTTGGAATTCTGACTGTTCTCAAAACCTTTGATGTGGCCCCTTCACTCTTTTAAAACTGCATCCGTATGTTAATAAAAGTAGTAGGTAGGGTAGTGCTGAACTGCAGCTAGGGGCTTATGATGAAGATGCAAGGGCCTTGCTCCACCAACTGCAAAACCCCGAGGCTTGCTCCACACAAAGTACTTTTAACTTTAGTGAGCAAGTAGTCTCAACCTCCTGATTTTAAATAAATAAATAAATATTGCTAATATTTCTGTATTTTAAAATTATTGACTATATTGATGAAAACTTTCCAATTATTAGTATTTAACTCTAGTGCATTATTAAGTTTTGAATTTTTGACTACATCCAAAGATTTCCTATGGTGAATGCAAGCATTCAGTTCTGCGATACACTTTGATAATCTTCCTGAATTCTCTTTGTCTCTTTCTCTGATGTAAGTACATATACTTCTCCTTTACTGTATTTCCCCTGCAATTTCTCAAAATTTCTGTAATTAGATGATGTTTTCACAATTATGAGTATGTAAATATTTAATTTTAATCATGTGCCAAATATTAGCATCATTTTCCCCTTGAATAGCTCTTATTTTTCCTATAAGTATATTTAAATTTCTTCATACTGACAGCTTTCCTATATCTTTGAAAGAAGTACAGAATTCAGGCCAGCAAGCTAGCTCAGTGGTCTAAGGCGCCTGCTTAGGCAGGCTTACTCATATGTGCAGCGACCGTGGTTTGATCCCCTGCACCGCATGCTGCGCTAGCCACGCCCCCAGGGTGGGCTGAGCCAGCGACAAAAAAAAGACTACACAATTCATCACCAAATGATCAAATACACAAAAAATTTATTCGGACCTATCCCATTTCCTTTCTTCCTCTCTTTTCCTCTCTCCCTTTCTTTTTGTATCTTCTTTTCTTCTTTCTTTATAATATCCTTACGGCCAGATGTTTCCACTCTTTATTACACCTGGATTGATTATTCTTTAAAGCTATACACAATTATTGTCCCCAGATCTCCATTTATCACTGTGAGACTTCTGCCCACTTGTCTCCTATGATTAAGGTTGTTTCCTTGATCAGTGCTGTGGCCTGGTTTACCATTTTATTTGCTATTTCATTAAAAACTAATTTTTACTTTTTATAGAAATATCAGTAGGTTTTGATAAGGAAGAGAAATTAAATTTCTATGTTTTATTCACTTTGCTTAAGTAAAGTCCCTCTTTTAATAGATGATTTCGTTCACACAGAAAAGAACTATTGTTAAGTTTAAACTATTAAATAGTGACTTTCATGCTTTGAAATGAATTTGTGTTATTATGTTTTCTCTTTCACCTCCAAATTTAAAGCATGCTAATTCCCATCTTGATATCTCAAATCTACTTTCAAAATAATTGTCTTTTCTTCACAGTAATTCTTATTAAAATTTTGTATATATTTCCTGCTTCTCTCTCTCTTTCTCCTCAACTCGCATCTAGTATACTGAAATCAAAACTTTAGCTCTACTATTTTCCTGAAAATGTCTTGGTTAAGATAGATCACTGACCATTTTAGAAGATTCCTTTTTATCATTCATAGCACCTTTGATGTCAGACTTATATTGGGAAAGAAGACAGGTTTTGCATTCTTCTTTTCAGTCTTTCAGCAGAACTGTAAATGGTGAGATAGGGAAAAGTAAGAGAAAATTGGAATTAGATTGTGTACACAGTCATTTATATTGTTTAGGATATGAATTTCAGGTGTGAATTTCAACACACATTTCTACTGTTACAGCTTGAGAAAGCTCACACAGTGCGTCCATTGGTGCTCTAACTGACCAGCTTTCCACAGACTTCCAGGAGTAGCTTGTATTCTAGGAGAGTCTCAGAGCTGCTGCTAGTTAAGCGAATTGGATTCTGGACTTCCAACATTCGTCATGCAATAGGCTAATGTCCAGAATGTTCAAAGAAACTCCCCAAATGGATTCAATTATTTGCACAAAATTTTTAAAAATCGCTGAATTCTTGAAGGACTCTGGTCTAACGGGGTCTGCAGTGGCTTAGGTAGGGCTTGAGGGCGTGCCTAGAAGCGCGCGCTTGGAAGCTTGCTCTCCAGTGTGGCCTGTCTGAGAAGCGCAGAACTCTTCAGGGTTGAAACGCGATGTGAGGGGATTAAGTCCCTGGGAGCCCCACCTTCAGCAGGACTGGTGCGGATCTTACGGAGTGAGCTAGCTGTTTTTACAAAGCAAGTTGTCCCGACAGAGCAAGCCTGACCCCTGCGTCTGCCTCTGGCTTCCTGCCCTGCCTGGGATCCGATCTCGCTCGCATACACTCTTACTGCTACACCATCTGACATCAGGCCCCCGCAGAGCGCCTCGCTTGGCAGCGCCCTGTCCGTCCACCTTGGGGAGTGTGAGTGAAACAAGGCCCTTTTCCTTATCCGCTGTCCAGCTTCTGGCAATTTTGTTATAGCAATAGGAGATAGACTAAGAAGAGAGTCATTTAATTAATCCCAACAGATCAAAAGATTCTAGAACACAGAAGAATGTTTTGCTGGTAGTTTTGTTTTGCTGCAGGTGCTATTGATTAATGAAGGATTTATCTGGGGTAGAAAACAGATACAAGGGCAACTGCGCATTGATAATTCTTTTCCTGAACTAGGCCAGAAATGACTCACCCTATTCTACCATCATTCTTACTTGAGGTGGATGGAACGTGAGCTGAATTTTACTTCATTTTTATAACAGGTTTGATCCTAAATCCAAAGAGTATTTGCAGATAAAATATTCCTGTCTTTTACTTTCATAAGAGAAGTCTGTTGCCATTTAGATCCATTATTACACTTCTCAATATCTGCATTGAATTCACTTCTTGTTTTATAAGTTATTTGAAAGTTGCCAAATATTTTGATGACTAAAGTCTTTTTTCTCTTCTATAAAATTCTCAAGCATTTTGCTTGGTCTAATATATTTTCAATGTGAAAATAGGAAGCCTGTCACTTTTAATTATTATGCTGCTTCATTCGAGAATGCGCATTAAATTGTTAGTTACTAAATATTAAGTCTGGAACAAGATATGACACTTCAGATATAGCGAAGGTAAATTATGGCATATGGCAGTATTACAAGGTGTGCTGCTATTTTTACAGTAACTTTACCCAGTCTTTAACCACAAATAAGTATTTGTCTAGTATGTGTGTAGTTTTAAGGAAATTATGTTGCAGCTTGTAATTACTTGCACTGAAATCCATCTGCTCAAACTTAGACCTTGCCTGCCTCAAATGCACCCAGGGGTGGGAAGCATTTTGGAAATTTTTCTTAGAGCTGATTAAAGCTGCAGTATTTACTTTAGTCTTTTAGGAATAAATTTGTTTTACTAGGGGATCAATGTGTCTAGCTGTGCTTTTTGAAAGTGAAGTATGAAACTGCATTTGTTTTCTTTCGTTTTTTAAAAAATCTATTTGATGCAGGGTCTCACTGAGCAGCTCAGACTCGCAGTGATCCTCCTGTTTTCAGCCTCCCCAGCATTAGCATTACAGGCACGCACCACCATGTTGGGTCTCGGTGGTCAGCTCAGGGGTGGGGCCAGTGCGGCCTGTGATGCAAGGGATTGAACCCCTGTCCCTGTGCTTGCCTAAGCAGGCACTTAATCTGCTGTGCTATCTCCCTGGCCAAAGTTGCATTGTAGAGAGAGTGAGCACAGAGAAAATGTCATGACCAAAAGCTCTTGGATTTCCTTTAGTGATTCTTCTGTGTGTACAAAGATGGTTTAATATGAAACAAAAACAATAACAATAATAAACAAAAAACATATTTGTGAGATAGTATTGTTGCCTGAATGAGGAAGGCTTTTAAAAAATCTATGTATGTGTCTTCTTATACTGAAATTTCAGAGCAAGTTCACTGGGCTCACACTGCATTCCTTTCATCCCTTGTATTCTACGCACATTCTCAATTCTGAGGCATTTGCTTTTGCCCAGAGCTATGGGTGCACTCTGATTGGGTCTCTGCTTGGAATAGCCTGAAATAGTTCCCTATCAGTTAAAATCCCGTTTACCTCTTCTATCCATTCATGTCCCCCTAAAAATTCATCTTCCTGTTTGAAATCAATTTGCTGAGTTTCTTTTATACCCATCATAGCTGACCCCCATGCTGACTAGCTGCCTCCTTGTACGTACGTCTGTGTAGGCGGCACTCCTGTAGCTCCATGTGTCGGGACCTTGCCTCCTTGTATGTCCGATATGCCCCCAGCAGGCATCTGAGTCCTGTGCTAGCTGCACACTTAGTAACCTCTGGAGGCAAGCTGCCACTGTTCTGCCTTTCATCCTGTCTTTTTGCCCATCAGAGTTCCCATCCTTTGGCACTTGAGACCCAGCTTGTCCTCGTCATTCTTGTGAACTCTACCCTCAGGGATGTGCTTTTTTTTTTGCCCCAATTTGACCATTGTTTGGAACACTGAAAAATCTGATACACAGGGAGGGTCTCAGCACAGAGCCATTCTTGTGAGAGTGTTAGCTGTGTGCGCTGTTTGAAGTGTGTAACGTGCAGTTTACACACTCAACGGGTATTTGGCGGGTCAGTCATAAAGTGAGAGAGAGACTTGGGCCTTTTGGCTTTCTAGTAATGCTTGTGACAGTCTTGTTTAAGTCACCCAATCCACTCCAAATCTGTGTCCCACACTGCCCCACTAACAGAATACACATAGAAGGAACACCCCAGAAAATGTACCATTATGTATTATTAACGAGAAATTTAGTATAATCTTTAGGAAATAACATTGAACTTTTGGCCTCAGATCTAAACTCAACTGAAATGAGCATGTGTCTTGGCACTGTGGAATTTTGATTTGGTTCTCACATATACTTCAAGATTACAGACACACCCTATAAGGACTGAACTTACTTAGATCTCTCCTATTGTAACTGACATGTGGGAACAACTATGCAGTCATGGTTTTTCATTTAATGGTTGTGTACTATTTTCCGAACAAAAAGCTTCTTGTGTCACAAAGATGTATGAAAGGCATTGATGGCCCTGTCTCACTGACAGAAGAGAAGCTTATAGAGTGAAACTTACTCGCCCAAACATACCCAGTACGGCATCATGGCAGAGTATTAAAATCTCTTGGAGGGCCAGTCAGATAGCTCAGCAGACTAAAGCACCTGGTTAGGCAGGCACAGGGACCAGGGTTTGATCCCCAGCACACCGTGCTGGCCCTGCCCCCAGGGCACACTGAGATGGTGATTGAGACTGGCCATGGTGGCACAAGCATGTAATCCCAGCACTTGGGAGGCCAAAAACAGGAGGATCACTATGAGTCTGATCTGTGTAGTACTTTACCTTGTACTAAATACATTAAAATAAAATAAAATAATCTCTTGGCTCTGGCTTTAGAAATCACCAGCTAACATTCTGGATTTATTGTTACAAATTGTCTGGTCTTGGGAAATTTGCTTTTGTTACTTGTGCCTTAATTACTTCATGTGCAAAGCAGCCTGACAATACCATCCAGTGTGTGACATTTCTGTACTGGCTAAAGAAGACATTGTGCAATGCTCAGAAATATATTTAAATAAGGAAAGAGAGAATTTTCCTCCAAACAAATGGTATATTCCCTGCAGGAACTGTGCCACATACATTTAATTCATTCTGAAGTATTTACTGGCTGTTTGTTCTATGATATTGGAATAACTCAGTGGAAAAATCTGAGCAAGCACTCTTGTCCTTGTGGAGTTGATATGGGAGCAGAGGATGGCAGCCAACAGTTATAAGGAACAAATTGTGTAGAACTGCTAGTAAGATGAGAAGCACTATACAAAATAGCATGCAGCAAAGCTTTAAATAGGTGGTCAAACTAGAGTTTATTTTCTAAAAAAAAACCGTAATTGGTCCAATAGCCTACTGATGCTCACAGATGTGTGAAGCTTCTACGCAGAAGAAACAACTAGGACACAGTCCCTAATCTGGGAATTACTCACTGAAGAGCAGTGGCAGAGAAGCCACCGTGGCAAAGGAGGGAGTGCGAGCGAAGAAACCAGAGAAGAAATAGGTCAGAGAAGAGTGCAGCACTGCAACCCTTCACGAAGACTGTCACATGCGCTGCACAGAGAAGTGAAATCATCTGACGTGTTTCAAAAGGGTGGCTCTGGTTAGTGCACTGAGAAGGGACTGTGAGGTGACAAGGGCAGAAGAGTAATGACCAGCAAGGCGGTGATGCCAGCAGCCCAGGGAGGGGTCCTCGCAGTGTGGCGGAGACGTGGTAGCTTACCTCACTGCAAGAGCAGGTCCTGGTCAGAGCGAAATGTGCCCAAAGCCTGGAGAGTACTGGGGGAGCCTCGCAGGATTTACTTTCAGATTCGATGTAGGTGGAGGAGAGAGGACAGAGCTGAAATAGATGCTAAGAGCTTTGGTGCTAGCCAGTGGACTAGTGAGTTAGTCAGAAATTGAGATGAGAAACACAATAAGGGAAGATTCTGTTGAAGTAGGGCTATTGCAGAAAAGATGAGACATTGTTTTGCATGTGCTAAGAAAGGATGCCAGAAAGAAAGGTTAAAAGGTTCTTGGTCTTTTTCTTGGCTGCAGCAGCCATGTATTTGCCAAGCCAGCAGCAGCCCAGTGTCTTTCTTTCGTCTTCGCACGTCTTCCTCAGTTCTGCGTGTATTTGCTCATTATCGATCTGAAGTCTGTGGCAAAGAAGCTTTACATTATGTTGATTCTGAGGGCTGTGTGGTCCTGAATGATTGAAATTTATCAAATGATTATTTCCTCACTGTTCCAAAATATTTCTCTCTCCAACTATTAAATATGAATGCTATTTTGCACTAAATAAGGAAGACAATTATGTTGAGGATTATCTACTTGCATGGAGGATAACAGGTAATGACCCACCTTGGGAGCTTTATTTATTTCTTCCTTTTCCTGGAAGAGCTCCATGTCTTTGACCGTCACTAAGTCTTTGGCCCAACTATGATTTTAGAAAATAAACCCTACTATGATAACCCAATTGAAAATCCACCTTCCCGGGTAGTTGCCATTCATTTTTTGCAAAATATAATTCTATAAACAGGTACATCTGATTGGAAATGTATATTAACATAAATATGTACAATGTTTAATACATAAAATTTTGGTATTCTAAAGGCTGAAGCTATTCTTTATACATAGTTTTCCTAATTCTAAGATGTATATGCAGATACATACGCATATACAAACATATGCACACATTTTACTGAAAGCAAATAATTTATTTAGGCAAGAAAAGTAAATGAATTAATTAAAATAATACCAGTAGTTTATAAAATGAAAGAACAGATCAATCCTTAGAAAATACAGTAACTTGCCACTTCAGGCACGTAGGCTTTGAGTCTACTTTTTAAAGAAGTATTAAATGAAGCACACCAATTACTCAAACAGTCATCTTTTCTTTTTTGATTCTGGGGTTTCATTCCTTAGAATTCTAATGGAAAAGGCAGGGCATAAATGAAGACCACGGAGCCCTTTGGACATTCAAGAACTCTAAAGAGGGAATGTGTTATTACTTTTCCAATAGTAATTTGTGGGTTTGAGAGAGAACACATGTCAAAGGAGAACTTTCTATGGATTCAGAGGGAGATTACAATATAAAATGTACATAATTATGTGCTCTTGCACAGGCCGGTGCCCACAGAGGAATGACATATACTTAGAGGGGGAGAGAAAAGAGAAGAACCTTCAGCTGCTGCTCACCTTTTTCAAAATGGGCAAATATGCACTTTTGATTTCCATAAATGGTGAGGTTTTAGCTGTCCAAGATGCTCTCGTTGGTTTTTCTTTTTGGCCTTGATTTGGCGTTAAGGGGTGCCATTTCTGCATGCGGCAGCCGCTGTCATCTACATTTTCCGTTATAGCCAGCAATAGTCTGAAAATAGCACATAGAAAATTTCAGAAATAGTTCATATTTGAAGTAAATTTTATTAAAACGTGTTTCTGTAAGTGCGTTCGATTTTTATTAACTAGTGTTGCTCCCCACTCACTATGGCTGACTTATTATTTAAACTCTATCGCAGTAACGTAGACATAGGAGAAAAGCATTGCATGAGGAGGTTGGGCACGAGTCAGCTGCAGGCGCACACCTTCCGGTGTCTCGCATGCACCCCCGGAACACGAGGGACTGTGGCACTGCTTCTACACCCCCTCAAGGTCGAGGCCACTCAGTTGGCAGGCAAGGGGCCCCACCTAACATGTCTTCGTGTACTGAAAAGGTGGAAGGAGAGCTGAGTGAGGGGCCCAAGCGATGCCATCAGTCACCAGGATCACTGCACTTCACCCTGCCCTTGGTGGCTTACCTTATCTGTCACCCGCTGCCAACATTCAGATGGCTCAGAAGCCGATAGAAAGTACTGCTTGGCAAATAATTAGGCAAGATCTCCCTTTGCAGTATTTCCTTGCACCGAGCCATATGTGTTCCTGGATTAATCAGTGGGTGGAGGGAAACGCACGGGTTCCACTGCAAGATTGGTGGCCGATCTCTGTGACTAGAGGGGTTTTTGGTCGAGGGTGAAAGAACAGAGGGTACCCAAGGCAATCATGCGTGTGGTTTCCAGGTACACGGTGAGGAGAGGCAGAACTACAGAAGACAAACTCAGGAATTTTTAATGTGTGGAAAACAAAATACTTCTCAAGAAGCATCAATAAATTCCCTTCTCTTTTTGATTTTCTTCTGCTCATAGTATATACCATCAGTTTCCCCAGCCAAGACCCTCAGAATAGTTTTTACACAGCCTTCTCTCTTGGCGTGGCGCTACATTCGGTCAATTTATCTTCATAATGTCTTTTACATCTGGACTTTTCTTTCCATTTTCACTGCCACAGCTCAGAGTGAACTATTATTAATTCTTGCCCATATAGCACTTTTGCATTGTAACTGATCTTCCAGCCTTTTGTTTTCTTATTTTTAATCATATGCACTACACTTGATTTTTTTTCTCACTCATGTTCTTAAAATTTCTCAAACACTTATGCCTCGGTGTTACGCTGTAAAGACCGCTGGCTATCCCATTCTTTCTGTCTAGTATCCAGAAACAATTTCAAAACTTTTCTTCAGTTTATTAAATGTTTTCCTGGCTTGTGAGTAGAGAGTTATTCAAATTTGAATTGAGCACACTCTTTTAGATTCTCTACGTCTCTAAAATTCTGTCAGTAAATGCACATTATCTAACTGAGCTTTAGAGATATCGAAGTTTTTATATGATCTGAAGAGAAACCAGAGTATATATCGAAGTTTTTATTTAGGAAAAATGATAAGGTGCAAAAATTATTTCAGAAATATTAGTCTGTGGAATTGAAGGAAACGTTGAAGATATAAAGAGCAGTTTAAAATTACTGTCATGATGACGGGGTGATATTTAAGCTCTCATCCTTTGTGGATGAGAGCTTAAAAGGGGTAACTTATTGTGCCTTGCTATGCCATTTATATTTGACACCATTAAAATTTTTTGTATATCTCTCTCCACTACCGGTGGCAGTAGCCAGCTCACAGCAAATCTTCAGTAAACGCTGTGAAAAATAGTGAGCCAAACTGTGTGATGGATGCTATTAGGAGAGACTTTTAGTTTGAATTAGTGAGAAAGCATGCAACTTATGAATTAAAAACTACTTTTTTCTTTTAACAAATATCTTTTTCTTCTTTGTCATTTTTTCCTCTTTTTTTTTCTTTTTCCCTCTTTGTCCTCCCCGTCCTCTTCCTCCTCCTAGTCCTCCTTTTATTTGTTGGGTTTTTTGTTTGTTTGTTTCAGAAGAAAGGCAGGTGAGATAGCTCAGTGGTCTAAAGCAAGTGGCAAGTGTAGGCAAAGCGCAGGAACCAAGGTTCGATCCCCCATACCACATGCCAGCTAGCTCCATCCCCAGGGCGAGCGGAGCTGGCCACAAAAATAAGGGGCTTCCTCACAGTTGCTTTTCTCAAGAGAGGTCCTGTCATAGCTGAAGAGTTGATTTCCTCGTGATTTTTCTATTTCTTAAGATAACATGCTGAAGATCCATAACAATAATGGTCCTTCCTTTTCAAATAATAAATATTTACACATCTTCAAAAGAAAGCCAAGTGCCATAAATTGTAATGTTTCTGAATTCATCTGGAAGACTAAACCTTGTTTTATTTACTAGAACCTGGGGACTTAAATTCCTTATTTACTTTCACGTACACACCAGCTCCCCAAAACGTGCAGTACTTTAGACACAGAGATGCGGGCTAAGGTTCACCATCATATGTGAGTGGCATGTCCTGACCACTAGGAGACTTTGCAGCTTATAAGACAATTTACTGCTGGGTGTGGTACCTGAAATATCTCTGTGAGGTAAAAGTGAGAACTATTTTGAGCTGCATGTCGCTAAGCAATGAAAGCTCGGGCATCGTGGAGCTGTACTGGTAGCTTCTTTTCGATTGCATTCAGCCTTCATGGGTCTGGCCTTTCTCACTCGTGGGGAATTGGGCTTTGCCTTTTCTAACCACACAGTCTGAAGGGCCACGACTTTACAGGACCTTCACTTCCGTGGCCACAGGGGTCCTCCAAGATTCACTAGCTGCTGCAGAGGCTCTTGGAAAAGTGATTGCTTTTATCTATCATGGCCGACTAGAGTTCTTTCTTCCTTGGAATTTAAAATCATAGTCATGAGAGAAAAGAAAGTGGAGAAGTGGAAGGATGAGTTGACACAGTCAGCGTATCTCCACTTATTATGTGGAAATGGATCAATCAGGCGCACGGAAAGTGTGGAAATGCTAATGAAAGGCAAACCTCCAAAATACCAGGCCTCCCCTCGTCCTCTTCTGTTTTTACCCATTATAGAGGTTAAAAATTGTATGAAATAACAAATTCCCCTTTATTTACCATAACTGGCTTATGATATCTTTCTTTTGTATGGACATTCATTAGAAAAGTTCTTAAATGGCTATTATCAAAAAATCAACCAAGAAGAAATGCTGGTGGGGCTTTGAAGAAAAGGTGATACTCCTCTACTACTGGTGGGAGTGTAGACCGGTGCAACCACTATGGAAATCAGTGTGCAGATTCCTCAAAAAAGCAGTAGAGGTCCTATTCGGTCCTAGCTATTCCCCTTCTCAGTATTTTCCCAAAAGAATTAGCAGCACTGCAACACAGTGATATATGTGTACCCATGTTTAGAGTAGCACAGTTTGTAGCAGCTAATCCTCAGTACTTTTTTTTTTTTTTTGCAGTACCAGGGATCGAACTTGAGACCTTGTGCTTGCCAGGCAGGTGCTTATGCCAGTAAGCTATCTCCCCAGCTGTAGCAGCTAATTCTTGCAAACAACATAAATAACCATCAACTGATACACGCAAGAAACAAGATGTGGGTCTATGCACAATGGAGTATACTCTGCCACGAAGAAGGACAAACTTGAGAGATTTATTGCTAAATGTGTGGACCTTGAAGCCATACTCATAAGTGAAGTAAGTTAGGCACGCATCATCTCAGTGGTGTGAGAAATTGAAAGTGTAAATGTCTTAGTTACTTTTTATTTGTTGCTGGGACAAATACCCGACACTCAAAATGAAGGAAG
>NDGN011460077.1:0-11274 GCA_002564285.1 Tympanoctomys barrerae | reverse complement strand
GTGCTTTTGCTTAGCTTAGCTTGTTCCAAGTAGGTGCTTTAGACCACTGAGCCATCTCACCAGACCCTTTCCCACCCTTTTTTAAAAGTAAAAAACAGACTCTTGCTATGTCCAGGTTGGTTTTGAACTTGTGGGCTTAAATGATTTTCCTGCTGCAGCCTCCTGGGCAGGTGGGCCTGCAAGCATACTGCTCAAGTGTGTTTTTTCATGTGTGCCTTGAGGAAGGCCTTAGACCTGGGAACTACAAAGGATATAGGAAAAAGCAAGGTCCTGTGATCCAAATCCATAAGATGCCCAGCCTGACCGCACCCCTATGCAGGGCCCAAGTCCCGCCTCACCTGGCGGTCTGCACACATCTACCTCCTTCTGCCAAGGCCTGCCATCGCTTGGTGCTTCCCTCCAGGGCCAGGCAAGATGCCAGTTCACCGCCCAAGTCAAGGGGGCCACCTACTATGCTGCTGTTCTTTCTCTCACAGGCATTTTCATGATGCTCAAGTATGAATTTATCTTGAATACTAATCTCTGTGCCCACCACTGCACTTCCGTTTCTGCGGCATAAGAGATGTAGGAGTTTGTTCAGAGCTCAGACCAAACACAGTGCCCGGAATGCAGTAGATGCCAGGGCTTTGCTCTACGGGACAAGAGAGAAATGTAAAATGCGCCGTGATTTATCCTGCAGATTGTGCTGCTTTGGTTGCTCTGGAGCACACAGGCCTATTGGAACCCTGTGGTGTTCCTCTTCCTCTAGAAATAAAAATGGAAATTTCTTTGCTCTAGGCAAAATACACATGGCATTTTCTGTCCTTTCTGCCCTAGTCCTTCCCCCTCTCTTTCCCTTTTTGGGCCTGTCTTAGAGATGACCTGAGGCAGCTTGGGTCTTGATCTGAGTGAGGAGGCGAGACAAGGCTCCTGCTCTGTTGTGTGGAATTCTAGACACTATTTTGGGACCTTTGGGATATGACACTCATTTTTTCCTACAGCCCTGGTGTCATTTAGAGCAATAGCCTCTGCTGCTGGCCAGAGTGGTGAGGCGCCGTGGGGCGACTGTGCCTCGGGTGACTGTTCCTTCAGGCAGTATCTCAACCCTCCTGGAGCTGGGCCTGCTCTGCAGGACTTGCCTGGGAAAATGTGTCTGTGAAGAACCCGAGGCCCAGTGAAGTCATGTCTGCAGCAGTTGGAGCATCAGGGAAGAAAGAGGTACTCTGTGTGCAGTTGGTGCCTAATTGTTAATCAGACTTTCTTTGGTCTGAGGGCCGGGAAGATAGCTCAGTAGAATAGGCGCTTGCCAGCTCCTGAGTTCAATCGCTGGTACTGAAAAAAAAAGAAATTCCTTGGTCTGCTCAGCCCTGGGTTTGCCTTCTGCTGCGGCTCAGCTGCCAGGAGTCACTGGCCTGTCCCCCGCCCCCTCCTGGCACAGCAGCCCAGAGCGTAGATAAACAGTACTCTGGGTGACTCTCCTTGGTGTGTGGAACGCAGATTGCAGGCCAGTCCTTTGCTGGCCTTCAACACCCACTTTCCTCTGCCTGGTTCCTCCTTCAGCCTCTTTTGTATTGCTGGGAGGAAGTTGAGTGTGGAGAGCATTTAAAGTCGTTGTCTTCGGCGAGCTGCTCAGTAGCTGTGGAAGCACACTTGAGGGTCCTCTTCCCCACCTGGTTGCTGCTGGGAGTCATTCTCCTCAGTCTGACTGTGTTCACTTCCTCACAGCGGCAGAGGGACCCCTGTGTTTTGTTTTTCCCTTCTTATTTAGCATCAGATTTCAACCCGAATAGCGCACGCACACACTTTCTTTGGCTGGGGACAGAACCTCGGGCCTCACTGGCCTGAGTGAGCGCAGTGAAGTGTCACAGCCTAGGTCTGCTGCGTGGTGGGAGCTGCAGTGAGGAAGGCTGACCTGCAGGCCTGTGATGGTAGGAGTCCAGCTGTGCAGACGTCGGAGACCTGGCTCTTTGCAGGCTCTTTGCAGAGTAGACCTGTCCTTAAGACTGCTTGTCCTGAGAGTGAATCTCATTACTGTGCAGGTCTTCACTTGGGACAGGCTTGCTGTCAGCGCCCCAAGACAGGCCTCAGGGCTGGGTTTACTGCCATTCTCTCTGCTCTGATTAGTTTGCTGCTCTTCTTTTCATCTTCTCTCTGGAATTTGGCATTGCACATTCTTAGGAAATCCTTTTGTTCTTCTGTGGAACTTACGGTTCTCAGGCTGGCCAAATAGCTCTGTGGATTAAAGCGCCTGCAAGCAGGGGCAGCGGCCAGGGGTTCAATCCCCAGAACTGCTGTGCCGGCCCTGCCCCTAGGGCCCATTTAGATGGCAATTGAGGCTGGAAGTGGTGGCCCGCACCTGTAATCCCAGCTCTTGGGAGGCTGTAAAGAGGTGGATCACTAGGAGTCCCATCTAGTAGTGAGACCCTGAACACCCTGTAGACTATTCCCCTCCCCCCAAAAAACTAAACCAAACCAAAACAAAAAACCCCAGAAACTTACAGTTTTCTTGTCTCTCTGTCCCTATCTTCATTCATTTGTTTGTGGTACTGGGGAACTCAGAGACTTGGCACTGAGCTACATACCCAGCTTTCTTATGTTTTTGAGACAAAGTCTCACTAAATTGCCCAGGTTAGACTCAAACTTGAGATCCTCCTTCCTCATCTTCCAAGACTACCGGAATTGTAGGTATGTTCCCCTTTACCTGAGTAGGTTATTTACCTTTAAAAAGTGTGTGTGTGTGTGTGTGTGTGTGTGTAGCTGTTTGACCATTAGGCATTCTTTTCAGTTCTCAGGCTGAAAAGAACAGCCTCTCTCCAATAAAGATAAGAAATTCCTGAGGGCAAAAGAGTCTTCCTGCCAGAAGCTCAGGAACTGTGATGTGCCCTTGGCCTGGCATCTCTGCCCCGCTCTGTTCTTCTGGCTGCATTGGCCTTTGCTGTAGCTGGATTGCGAGCGTTGGCTGGGGGACTTTGATTTTGCCCCTCCCTTCCATAAAGGAGTAGGTTCCCTTCCGCTGCTTGCACACGTCGGTGGCCCGCAAGAGTACAGATTGGATTTCGTCTTTAAGTGAGGTTTCTATTTCACTCTAGTGTTGTACTTTCTTGAGCTCCTATTTTCTTGTCTAGTATTTGATTTGGGTTTGTTTGTTTGTTGAGACATGGTTTCACCAAGTAGCTCCAGCTGAGCTTGAACAGGCGATCCTCCTGCTTTGGCCTCCTGAATGCTGGCTTACAGGTGTGCCCCACCGTGCCCAGCCTTTAGTAATCCACCATCTCCAGTCCTTCCCTGCAGCGAACTGCAGCTACACTTGGCGTTCAGCAAGTGCCAGTCGAGGCTGTGGCCAGATAGTGTGATAGTTGAGATAGTATTGATTGAGCAGTTTTTGGCCGGGCTTTGTGGAAGGTGCTTTAGAAACACATTCTACCATTCACTTAGAAATAACTTGTAGTTCCTGGAGCCGTCCCCACACACAGGTGAGTCAGCTGACTGCCAGGCAGAGCCCTCCCTGAAGCCCTGAGCCTGAGGTCTTCGCTTCCAGAGTGTTGGGCATGGCTCTGCCTCTGAGGAATTTTCCACTGAGGACATAGAAACAGTGGCAGACAATGCTGTTTGCCTGTGAATAAGCATAGCATTGTTTGGAAGTTTGATGTTGCTCAGAGGTGGAGGAACTGGGAAGGGTCTAGAGGTGTGGGTAGCCTATGGGCCCAGCTGGTTTCTGAGTATGTCGGTGGCCCAGAAGAACAAGCATTGAGATGGAGGACAGCACCCCAGAGCAGGGGCAGGGTCTCAGGAGAGGTGGGGTGCGATTGGGCAACTAGAGCCAGAGGGATTTGTCAGACTAGAGACATGTGCAGGTATGACAGGCAGGTATGTATGGGGTTTAAGCAGAAGGCACGGGAGAGAATGGAAGAAGAGTAGTGATGCGGCAGCAGGAGGCAGGTCCTTCTCAGGAGATGAGCTGTGTCTGTCTCTAGGCCCACAACGCAGCTGATGGAACTCAGGCCTGGGATGCACCACATGTATTCACTGATTTGAGAGGGGCTGACCAAGTTGCCCAGGTGGGACTTGTACTCGTGATCCTTCTACCTCAGTCTCAGATTCTGTTTTTTACTTCTTAATTGTTCCCTCCCCCTGTGGCCTTGAGGCCCAGTGCCCTCTTCTGGGCCTCAGAGTGGCTGTCCAACTGAGGTTCCAAGTGGTTGATAGACCACAGACTGTTCTTGCATGTGGCAGTAGAGGACACCGAGTACCTGCAGTGTGGGAAAGGTGCAGAGTGTGGAGCTCAGGGGCCTGGATCTCACTCCCGGCCCTGTAGCTTCTCAGATCAACAGAATTAACCTTCCTTCATTCTGTTCACTTCACTCATCTGTTATTTGCAAACCACCATAGCTATACTCATAGGGTCTTCTGGATTAAAGTGGTAACAGACGGAAATACGAAAGCTGTTCAGCAGCTCCAGATTCTGGGATCAGGTGTCAGCTCTATCACTTCCAGTGTGACTCTGGACACGTTACTTAACCTCTGTGTGTCTCGTCTCCTTTCTTCCTTTCTTCTTTCTGTACCTAGAATCAAACTGAGGACCTTGTACCGTCCATGTCTTACCTGTAAAACAGGTTGGTGGGGGGAGAGATTGGGAACATCTTAACGCCTGGCACATTAAGAAGTGAGTTGTAACTGTTATTGTTAGTGGCCTCTTCACCTCCATCATTATCACCATCAGCACAGTGCTTGGATGACGTGAACTGAAAGCATAAAACCTCCAAATGTAGGGTAAGAAGTTGCTGCTGGTCACTGTGAGGACGTGATGTGCCTGCAGCACTTTTCGTACGTATTGGAGTTGTAACCATCTTGTGCCAGTTGTAGAATCTTGTAGAGATTCCAGGTATTGCCGAAAGCTTAAATGAACTCAGGCATTGTTTTCTGATGTAGATGACATCTTTTCTCAGGCTCATAAAGAGTTACCTTTTTATTTTTATTTATTTATTTTTAAAATTTTTTTCTGATTTATTTCATTTATGAGTATAGCCTTTATTTTAACAGTTCTCTTTTTAAATAGAAAGAGAACGGAGGGAGCCAGGTGCAGCGCATTGGCACATACCTGCCATCCCAACTACTCAGAGGTTGAGGCAGAAGGGTCACAAGCTTGAGGCCAGCCTGGGCAGTGTGCTGAGATGCTGTTAAACGGGGCAGGGTTTGTAGCCCAGGGAGATCACTGTCTTAGCAGGAAGCACTGGGTTCCATCCCCAGTATAGGGGAATAGCGGAGAGGAAAGGAGCGAGAAGAGCGAGTTTTCTCCCTCTGCTGGAGGGACAGACAGGTCAGCCCTGCTTGATCTGCCGGGTCCCAGCGGCCCCACGGGAAGCGCTGCACCTGCCGTGTCCACTGGCCATGGTGTTTCTGCTTTGGAGTGTTATCTTCTTCTGTCCCAGATCCAGACTGGGCAGTGTATCTTTAGCATTGCAGTTAACAATTTAACAACAAAGACCAGGGCCTTGTGACTACTTCTGAAAGTCCTCAACAACTTGTTCTTGAGGCAGCAGTGGTGTCCGAGTCTTGAATTTATCTATGTAGAACCTTTTTTTTTTTAAACAACAAAACTGAAATCAGTGGGTCTTGTCCTTTGTAGATGAAGTGCGAACTGCTTTCTGAGGACTGGCTCATACCAGAAACCAGCTGGTTTTAAATGACTGCAGATCTTTAAAGGAGCAGCTTACTGTGGCCACAGTCCCACCCCCAGAACCCTGCTGTCTGATGCTGGAGGGTCCATGCAGCCTGGAGGTCTGCTATGTGACAGCTGGCAGAGCCATGCGCTTTACTTTTATGTAGGGTCGGGGTCCGAGTTCTGCGAGGCTGATCTCCTTGGTATCCCTCTTCCCCACCTAGTCATGGTTGGTAATACCGTGGACAGGGGCTGTGTGTGGAGATAGCAGACAGGGACCCCCCCCCCCATTAATCATGGGTTAGAGTGTCAGAAAAGTAAAGATCTGTCATTTGGCGTTCTCTGGCACTGGCAGCAGTGTCTTGTATATAGAATTGTGTCCTCAGCTAGCAGATGCTTTATAAATGGCCCAGAGACTGGGCTTTGCATATTTGGCCTGTGTCGTGCAATATAAAAAGGCCATCAGAAATATGTGATGGGAGAGCTGGGTGCAAAGGGACACGGAGTGACAGGGTGGCAGGACACATTGGCTCTCCTCCAGCTTTGCTGTTCTTGGATTTCCCACTTGAGCTGAGGAAGACAGGCTGATGTTTTTGGCCGTGGACCAGCTCCTTTTTTTATTCTTGTAAGAACACAGACTCCTAGCTCTAGAAGTAGTGCCATTTTCAGTACTTGATTTGTAAGGCCCAGTGGCCAGGTGTTATACTGCAGGGCAACCATCCCCCCTCCCTTTTTTTTTTTTTTTTTTTTTTCTTTTATTTTTTTGAGACAGGGTCTCACTGTGTAGTTCAGGCTGGTCTCAGTGGACCCTGATATGTATCCTACTTGCCAAGACGGTCATGAGTTGTGTGACGATAGGGTGCTCTAAGAGGTGGGGCTCAGTGCAGGGTCTTCCTGGCATGCCAGGGGGTGTCAGAGGTACTCTGTAGGCCCTAGTTCTCCTCTCCTTGTGTTCCCACAGAGGATGCATAGCCATAGCCGCCTCTTATGGTTTGCATCTTAAATGTCCCCTGGGGCCCCTATGCTAATGACCTGGTAACCAGGTCTGGTGCTGTTGGGAGCTGGTGAGTCCTTTTAGGTTAGGTCCAGCCCAGTGGGAGGAAGTTAGGTCATTGGGAATAGGTCCTTGGTGGAATATTAGGGCGGAGACCTCTGAAACTATGAACCAAAAATAAACTTTTTTGTCTCTTTGAGTCTCAGGTATTTTGTCACTGTAGAAGCAAAGAACGAGTGAAGTAGGCCTGGCATATGTTACCAGCTATCTTATGTTACTATCCATGCCCCTCCAATTGATGTAAAGCCAGGGGGGGGGGACAATGGCAGTGCCATTCACAGAGGAATGGCAATAGGTGCCCTGTCGCCTCCTGTGGGTATCCTTAACAGTCGTTCCTAAACCTCTGTGTTCAGGAAAGTTGTAGATAAAGGCAAGTCATAGATTATAGAAGTGTTTGCTTTTCTGCCACTGAACAGGATACAGATAATAACTGAGTAAAGTCAACAGCTGGTTTATTTACCCCATGTATCTAATCCGCTTTGTTAATTCTTCAGGATATCTTTGGGAATTGCTTATCCTTAGCACCTACAGCTACGCTTACCATAATTGGGTGCTCACAGTTTATTAAATGCTTTTCCTTTTTTTTTTTAATAGTAGCAAAGTTCTATTAAAGCTAGGAAAAGAAACAGGCTCTGCAGAGTGAGTTTGAGCCAAGTCAAAGTAGGAAAAGAAGCACGCCCTTCCAAGGGCGGCCACCAACCCGGAGAGAACCAGTGGCAGCTTTTCCCCCTTCCAGTTCCACGGCCCACGGCCCTTCCTTGATTCTTGTCTCGGCAGTTGCGAGCCCCCTACATGCTGCCTAGCTGAGGTTCCATTCCCTGGCTAGCATCTTGCACCTGCCCTGTAGCTGTGAAGGCTCCTGTTCTCTTCCGAGGCCCCGCCGCAGCTCTCCTGCCTGGCTCTGAGAGGCTGCTAGCAGCTGCCTGCCTGTCTAGCACCACTTCTCGCCTCCTCCCTCCCTAGTCCTGCCTCACTGGGCTCTGTGCTCTCCCCCAAAGTCGGCTTGACTCCTAACCATGCTAATCTCGCTCGGTGGTGGCAAGCCAGGGCCCTCGCTGTTGGCACATAGGAGCCACATCGCCCTGTAGCCGAGCATCGGATAACAGTTGTTTTTCTAAACTAAAACCTCAGTGTTCAGGTTTAATTGCAGTGTTGGCACTTCGCAATGAATAAGTGGGTTTTGGATTGCAGTTTGGGCCCTCGGTCTCTAAAAGGTTTGCCTCACTGGTCTAGCCGTATAGTTTAGGAAATTGAATTAGGTTTTTACCTTAATTGGATTTGAAGCCTCTGCAGGGTGGCGATCATCATATGCTATTTTTGTGTGACTCTTTGAGTGGTCCTCAGATGGTGTGTGCTGTAAGCTCTTAGCAGACATTTGATTGACAAACTCACTACTCTGACCATCCTCGTTGGCAAAGGAGATTCTCATTAAGAAATACTTTTATCTTTGTCTTGTTTTGCATTCTTTTTTTTTTTTTTTTGTAGGTCTTACAGTCTGTCTCAATTTGAATGAGCACAAAATAGTTTGTATGGATCTAGCTAGGAATAGGAACTCCAAATAGTATGTTTTCAAAAGTGAACCTGGCAGTGATACCAAATTCCCCTTTGCCCTTGGGAAGGAGTGGCTGTAGGCTGGTAGATGGCTCTAACATGGCCAAGGGTTGTCACGCCTAGCATTTGTGGGGTGCAGACCCTCCAGCCTCTTGTGCTTTCTTCTTCCTACCTTGGTTTCCTGCCTTCACCCCAAGTCTGAGCTAGATGACCTTGCCTTCCTAGGAGCACCGAGGGGGCTGCGCAGGGAGCAGCCTTCAGGGGTTGCTTTGTGCTGAGAGGCGGGTGTTGGCATAGGAACTCCATTCAGGCGTTCTAGATTTGCTCAGGATTGATAAGGAGCCACAGAAGCAGATTCTGGGGTGGCAGACTGGGTACCCAAGAGTACATGGCAGTGTGAGGCTTAAGAGGCCAGCCTGGAGACCCATGTCCTTTTCTTAGGCCGGGTCTAGGTGGGAGGAGGATCTCTGCCAGTGACTGTCCACCAGGCGAGGCTTCTCACAGCAACGTGCCCAGGCAGTCATCCTGTCCTGGCCTCCAGTAGGCCTGTGAGGAAGGAGATTCTTGTGTTTTGTACTTTGGTTCATTTGTTATTTATCTTTTCTGTTCCCAAGACCAAAACTTTGGGTTCGCCTCTTGCATTGTCACGCCTCACGTATTTTATCCATAAGCTGATCCTGTCTGCACCACCTTTCCACTTTAGCTCTGAGGGCAGTGACCAGCACTGGTGGTTCTCTAGGGCAGCCCTCTACTGTCTGGTCCCCACCTGGTTTTTCTGCTCCGCCTTGTACCCCTAAGTATAGTGTTTTACCCGGCACCCAGAGGCTCCTGTGCATCCCGCCGCTGGGCTGAGCAGGCTCCTCGGAGGTTCCTAAACTCTCCCTGTGGGAGAGTGAAAGTGCAGGTTTGCTGACTCTTGTCTCAGAAAAAGAATTTTTAGGACACATCAGCAAGAGACATGGAGGGGTTTATTGGGTAGAAATGTAAAGAAATGGGGGGGGGGCTTAAGCAGGGAGAGAGAAGAGGCAGGAGAGGGGTGCATTTTGATCCATAGCTGGGCGTAAGTTACTTGGATGTGACTCCTCAGACGGTGAGCTGGGGTGTGTTCCGCTGTGTGTCGGGCCACCCATCTGGCAGTCTGTTGGAGTGCAGTGTATCTGTGTTTGAGGTCGGGATCTGCTGCCTGCTCATGTTGCCACTTTCTTCTTCTTTTAGATAGGGTCTTGAACTCGCTATGTAGCCCAGAACTTGAGATAATCCTCCTGCCTCTGCCTCCTCCTCTGAAGTACTGGGAGTACAGGTGTGTGGCACCATGCCCAGCCCTGAAGATGTCTTAATTCTTTACTAGCAAGAACAAGTCGCCAACTCTAGTCAGGAATAGCCAGCACCAAGAGAATTTCTGTTTCTGGCTGCAGGTGGAACTCTATCTTTGCATGGGACAGGCCCTGAGAAACCCATCTGGCCATCACTCCTGGCCCTGCTAGTGCTGTGTGCTTGGGGTACGATCCCCTCTGAAGACAGCCAGTTCTGCTTGACCTGCCCCCGGGGTTTTTCTCTGGCTGTGGGGTGTGAGGGGGAGACCCAGGCCTCTCGGGAAGACTGACCCAGCTGCAGCTCTGCTTTCTTTTCTTTCATAGCCACCCCCAGGGATTACACTACTACCCTAGAAGTATGGTCACCTGGTTCCTAACTGTTGGGCATTTGCATTATAAGGGACAGATTACAATGAGCAACAGGGTGGAGGATCTTCTAATGTTGCCTCAGCAGCCTTGAGTCTTGCTGGTGAGGTAGTGACAAGGTGGGAGATTTTCGTATTGCGGTTTTCTGCAGGAGATAGTAGAATATAAGGTGTCCTAAAAGTGCTACAGATTAATTGTAATGGGATTTGCATCATGGGTTAAAAAGCTCTTGTCCAAATGCATGGGACTAGAAGTATTTCAGATTTTGGAGTTTCTTGCATTTTGGAATATTTGCATAGACTTCAAACTCCAAAAGCTTTAGATTCTGGAATAGTTCAATTACAAATTTTCAGAGTAGAGATGCTCAGGTGAAGTAGTGTTTTGATTGGTGAGGAAAATCTATACGTTCGTTCATATCAGTCAGGGTCCTCACCGAGCCAGCGCCTGCTGTTCCTTTTATGAGTGATGTGGGCTACTGAAGGCCTTGGGGTGTTCCTTCTTGCCCTAAACTCCCCCGGAAAAGCTCTGCTCCTACTTTAATGTCAGGAGTATTGCTACTTAAGGACTCCAGCCAGAGCTGTTTGGGCAAGCAGGTCCCACCTGATAAGCTGCCCTGTGGAGCCTGTCCTGTCTGTGCATGGTGCCATCTTATCTCCTTCACAGCTTCCCTTAGTAAATACAGGTTTCACTGGGGCTGTTACGTCAGTCAGCATTAATTTCAGTTGGAAATTGCAAAATGTGGCTTAAATGTGAAAGATTTTTTTCTTTTCTGTGGGGGGAAAAAAAGTCTAGAACTGAGAAGCCAGGGCCAGTATTTCCTTGGCTATCAAGATTTGGGGTCATTTCTTCTGTGCCATAGGACAGTGGGCATGTGTGCCACGTGTTGGATTACCTGTGAGAGTTTAACTTGATCTAACTAAGCCCCCCCTCCATGCCTTTGAGCTGCAGCAGCTATTTATTTATTTATTTATTTATTTGGTACAGGGTCTCAGGATACAGCTTAGACTCAAAATGATGCTCCTGTCTCAGCTTCCCCAGCGCTGGGATTACAGGCATGTGCCACTATACCGAGTTTTGGCACAGTGCACCCAGGGTTCCAGGGCCAGTATGGCATGCAGTATCAGGATCAAACCTGGGTCCTACTGCTTGCCAGGCAGGCGCTTAGACCACTGAGCTAGTTCCCCAGCCTGAGCCTACAGTAGTGATGGCAAATCCTTTAGAATTTTCAGTGATACAAACAGCCTGCTGTGGCACCATGACGTAGGTTCGCCACCACTGACCTGGGGGCTTTTTTTTTAAAATTTATTTGTGTGTGTGTGTGTGTGTGTGTGTGTGTGTGTGTGTGGCCAGCT
>NDGN011460061.1:0-19137 GCA_002564285.1 Tympanoctomys barrerae | reverse complement strand
CCATAAATATATACAACTTTACAAATATTAAAGCACATCATAAAAGATATTTATTTTCTGTTCTTTCTAGGAATACACCTTTTCCATCCCTCAACTCAAAATCTATGAAGATCAAATAAGACATGATAGTTGAGAGTCCTGTCTTAGATCTTTTTTTTTTTTTAAAGAAAAATAAGATGATAGGTATTCAACAGTGGTTGGTATATTGCACACTGCTGTCAGATCTTTTCTGCAACCTAAAAATTAAAAAAAGATGTCACAAATTTAATTTTACAAGTTCAATATGAAATCACTGGGGCTGGGGAGATGGCTCAACAGAATAAGCGATTCCTTGGCAAGCGCAAAGGTCTGAGCTCAATCCCCTGTTCCACCAAAAAAACCAGAAAATAAAAAAGAAATCACTATTACCGTTGATTAGATACTACAGAGAAAGCTCAACTAAACCTCTTAGGCGGTGGGAATCTCAGGATCATAAAAACTAGACAAATGCCATTTTGCTGGCTATGAAGAGGTCTCCGCCATCTTGTCCTGGTTTTGCATCTTCCTTCCCTCGCTCTCCAAAGTCTGACGCTCTGGGTCCCTGAGGTCTGGCCTTCACTTGGCTCCACTTCTCCTGGTGCCATTCAATTTGTCACACTTTGCTGGGCTGCGTCTGCCCTGCTAGCTCATTTTCTTTGCTTCTTATTCTGAGCCTGCACCTGGCCTCACTCACCTACACCATCCACATGGGCGCCATCTTTCCCTGAAGCTTGTCTGCATCTTTTGCCTCCTCCAATCTTCTCAGAGTTTGTCCTTCCTCAAGCCTTAAATTGCTGACCCCACCCGGTGTGCGGCTTTGGCGCATGCATTGTGCAGACGTGGAAAAGCAGTTCAGTTCCCTGACTGCTCCAGTGAACTCTTCACTTCGAAGAACTCTGAAGAATCTCTCCATCTCTGACTGCAGCAGGGATGTTATTAGCGCCATCTACAGTGTCAATACTCCCAAACCACACAAAATTTCCTGGTCAGGACTGTCACAAAAGCAAGTACAAGGCTGTATTTTCCTTCTACACCCACTAAAATCTTGCAGCCCTTCACCAAAGGCAGCCCTGAAGAGGGCGTCCCATGTTTTTAGGCAGCATACTGCGCATTCTCAGTGAACTACTGAGTCAGACTTAAATTCCACTTCTTATGAAATTCTAAGACACTAGATAAGTCAAACAACTGCTGTCTACCTTAATTTACCTATTCTCAAAGTGGGGCTTCATAGAGTAATGGATATAAAATCTTTGTTTGAATCAGTTGCAATGGCCTTTCCTTCCTTCCTTCTTTCCTTTCTTCCTTCCTTCCTTTCTTTCTCTTCTTTCTTTCTTTCTTTCTTTCTTTCTTTCTTTCTTTCTTTTTTTCTTTCTTTCTAGGTACCTTCTTAGAAGACCATTCCTACTCTCCTCTCCTCACTCCTACTGAAGATAACAAGAATAAAGAATACAGCGTTCTGGGTGTGGTGGCAGACACCTATAATCCCAGCACTCAGGAGGGTGAGACAGGGGGATCGTTGTAAGTTTGAAACCAGCCTGGGGGCTACAAAGGCCAGCTGGAACTGCAAAGGGAGATTGTGCAAAAAGCAAAACAACACAAAAGAATAAAGAGTACAGGCAAAGGACAGGCAATTCCAGTACCAAAGGATGGGAAGCCGGTATTTCGGTGTATCACTGAAATATGTATCATTAACTACCACGCAGGAGCCTTATGAGTCCTACTGTAGCTTAGAAATGCAAGAATCTGGGAGAAAAATTGTGCTCTCTTAATCATTAGCAATTTCATTGCACTTTTATTCCTCCCACGGAGGGAAGCTACAGCGCAAGGCTGTAATCTGACACCTGGCGGGAATCAGAGGCCACTCTGAGCTTTGCTTTTCACGGCCTCCTCGCCAAAGCCTGAGCAGAAGACCTGTGTTCCAGTCCTGAAAGCAACATGCACCAATGAGCAGTGTGTGGCTTTCAAAAAGACAGAAAGCTAAAGATGAGAGGAAAAGAAGGACTTGAGCAAAAACAGAAAGGGAGAAGTAAACACACACAGAAAGTTAACAGAGACAAACGAATTAAGCATTGTCTCCATCTCCCACTGTTCTGCACTAGGCTGCAGGGGAAGAGACCATCCCAACGAAATACAAACTCCCCACGACCCATCTAGAGGGCTGAAAAAGAAAGGAAATCCAGGGGGCGACTTCCAAATGCCAAGTCCTAACAATCATCATCACAGGAGGAAGACCAGAACGGAAAAGGAGAAAGTCGTGTGCCGGGTCACAAAATAGGGCCACAAACTGAACGTGAAAACCCCACCAGGGCACCAGGGCACTGTTTTGGCAGATAAGGGCGCTCCACCTTCTGAGTCCACACTCGGGTCACTCAGAAGATCGGAAAAACCAGGAATCAAGAGCTCAGTGCCCATTTAGGGGCCCACCCGGGAGGGGCACCTCCGCCCGGGTCTCCAATATGGAAAGCCATGTCTACTGCTGCATAGCTTTTTAGAGAGGAGGGAACTAGAGAAAATCAGGGCCACGGATGGACGCTTTTCTGAAAAGAGAGAAATGGATGGTAGTTCTATATATTTATAATTTTGTTTCTTTCATTGGAAAACTAAAGTCAACAATCCTCATTTTCAAAAGAAAGCTTCCTCCAGGTCTAGAAAATGTTTAGTCAAAGCTGCAGCATAGATGGGAACACAACTGATACTTACTAAATGCCTGCAGGCCAAAGAGTGAATTTTGCACGGTTAATTCCATGACCTCCCTATTTACTGCCCCCCATGTAGGCATTCAGAACCAATGCTAGGAAGCTAGCGGTATGTTCATTTTCTTAATTGTTACACAAATGTCTCCAACTGACCTGTAAAACATATGGAATCAAAGAAAGCATGATTCATTCTGAAATACATGTTTACAAGATGCAAGACAGGTGTTTGGATTTATTTCAAATGTATTTAAGAAAAAAACAACAACAATACAATACTCCCTTGAACAAATACTTCAGAGGATGTGGTAGTTAATTTTGTGAAGAAGAATGCATATGATCATTTATATTTTTGAAGTAAAGGTTAATTTGCAGAAAATGGGATGTTAAGATGTGTGTAATTAACTCAAAGGTATACCACATAAAGAATAGAAGGCAGTGACTAATGAAGGAGGTAGCACAATCCAGCATAGAAGTATCTGCAGGAATGAGAGAGACACTGAAATCTCTCTTAGTTAGGCTCTCTCCTCCCATGTAACTATCAGACTAGCTCGAGTCATGGGTCACAGTGTAACTCAAAATGTGAAGCCTGCTTTGTTAGTACTTCAGAAACTGATCAAGAAACTGGCAGCAATGGCTATCATAAGCATGAGAGTCAGATTCCACAGAAATGAGCATGCATCTTTATATTTTTTAGCTATTCCAAGTAAGGCAGAGCCCCATTGAACCCAATGCTTATCTCTTAACTAGTAACCCCACAGGCTAGGCACAGACTTCAAGAATGCATGCTGAAAAACCTACACCAATTTGAAATTAAAGTGATATCTAAACATACAACTTGGTGTTTCCAGTAACTCATTTTCATTGTATTTTCTAACTATACCAGCCTACAATGGACTGAGAATAGAAGGTAAAGAAAAGTATTCTTCCATCACAGATAGTTTTCAGAGTACCACAGAAAACACTAAAATCTAAAATTGCAGTTAGTAAGCACTCCTCATAGACTTAAGGAAATACATGAGAGATTTCTGAGTTTGTTTCTTACATTTGATTTATGATTTCCTAATGAAGAAGCCTGCTTTGTTAGTACTTCAGAAACTGATCAAGAAACTGGCAGCAATAGCTATCGTAGAATGAGAGTCAGATTCCATGGAAATGAGCATGCATCTTTATATTTTTTAGCTATTCCAAGTAAGGCAGAGCCCCGTTGGACTTTTTACTTGCTTGCACATAAAAAGAAACTGTGAACTGAGTAGTCTTCTATAGACAAATAACAAACGAACAGTTTTAATTAGTAAGCATAGCCAAATATTTATATATCATCAAACACAAAATATGAGCTATTAGGTGGGTGCTTTTTTTCTACCATGTCTTACTGTAAGTAAACGTGCTATAACGCCTGGACCACTTATGTTACACACTTCTTTACAGTAACCTATTTCAACATGGTCCTTTCTAGAACCATGTTCCTTTACAGTAATGCACTATTACATTTTTGTTTAAACTTCTGTGGCTATAGCAATAGCACTTTCTGTCTTCAAAAAATGCTTTAGTCTCCTATCTAGATTCCTTTCACTGAAATTCTGTTTATGGAGAAAAATAGGTATTTAAAAAGTTTTCTTCTTCAGTAGTATAAGCTTGTGATATACAACAAATCCATTCATCAAGGGGACATATACCTATCACATCTTAAGTCTTTGTTGTGAGATTAAACACATAGTAAAAATCAAAATACATACACACCTACGTACATGAAAATGAATGTAAACTACCATCCATTACCCACTCCAAAAGTCCCACCAGCAAAATCTCCACTGATGCGTTGCTTTATCAATGACTAGAAAATCCATGCACTGGAGGACTACTGGACAACATTCTCACTATTTCCTAAAATAGCGTGTTTAGTATAATAAAGCTTGTTAGCTACAACCTTGGTTATAGTAAGCAAGCTGGTTTCAAGCTCAGTATGTAAATGTGAATTACACTCAATGCACAGGGATTGGTTGGTTGAAGAGGGGAGGACCCTGGTGATTGGATGAGCTAAGGGCGAAACAGACAAACAGACCAGGAGTTGGAAACCAATCCATCATAACTCCACTTGAGAAATCCTGTTAGACAACACTGAGGTCTCTCTGCCATGGCATTATCTCCTGGCTTTAAGAGTTGGCTGCTGCTACAAATGCTGGGGTTATCTCACCAGGAGGGTAGGAAGCAGACCTCTCACTCCACAACCCTGCAGGACGTGATCAGCCTGAGCTGCCCCTCGATCTTCATAAACAAGGCCCTTTCCCATCAAAGGTCTTCGTGGAGTGGAGCTGCAGTTGTTTATACTGCTTTCTTTTTCCATTAGGTTTACTTTCCCCATGTTAAACCCTGTCAACTTTATTGCCCAGAAACCTGTCATCAGAATAGGACCATCTGCTTTGAAGACTCCTTTTAAGAAATGTCAAGGGGCAGTAAACATAAAATAGGATCCATAGCACTACCGATGACAACAAAAACAGCCAAAGCTAATCAGTCTCTTCCATAAAACGCACGCTCTGTCTCCTCTCTCACACACAGTAGCAGCCCTCTAAGATCTGTGGAGTGAATGTAAGCAGCAGAGGGGGAAGCGACTGAAAGAAAGAATTCCTGCTGTGTTCTCCCCTGTGCCTCCTTCACAGTGAAAAGAGTTCAAGGAAAGAATGTTTTATTGCGCACTGCTGTTCACGACCAACAGGGCAAGTTTCTTCTCCCGGGGGGCCCATGTGGGCAGAGCGTGGTCATCTCCGTATGTTCTCAAAGTGAAATTCTTCCTTACGTTGTTCAGGCCCAGACTAATTTAAGACAAGCCACACAGAGACATGACACACATATGTGGCCTACTCACTCTGAGAGGAAAGGCAGTCGAACAGGCTCTGAGGAACACCCCCTCCCCGTGGGCCTGAAGGGAGCCCACATGAGCATGTTACCACAGCCACACACCTGGGCCCAGGTGAGGATTTCCTGGTGGAGCATGTGTGGCTCATCTCATAGTTGATGTCAGGGCGTGAGGGCTCAAAGGGGGCAGGCAAAAAGTTACGTTCATCCCAAACCCCTAAGTCACCAAAGTTGCCTGGACACCTTCCCCAAAACAGAAATAAAGTACTCAGGGATTTATGAAGAAGGAAAAGAAACAAAGTAAACTGGATTTGGGAGTTTGTCAAAAACTGCTACAAATGCACCCGATAGTCTGAGAACGGTTGGAAACTTCCAGGCTCCAACTCGAAGGTAATCCCTGCAAACCAGTGAGGCCAGCCAACTAGGACCCACCAGGCAGATGCTGTCAGTATCCTGTAATGACACCCATCTTTTGTGTGTATGCAGCGCTTAACACTACCCCACAATGTTTCTCTGAGCAATTTCATTTCATATTCACCACAAATCCTGGAGGGCAAAGGGTAAAAGTCGTTACCCTCATTTCGTGGCAGAACTGCTCAGTGATTTGCCAGAACAACCTGGCTAGAAAACAGAAAAAGGAAAACGAAACTCGGGTCTTGTCTCTTCCCAGCAGAGCACAGCTCAGAAAGCAGCCTCGCCTCATAGACCGAGCCTTCCCTGGCCCATTTGTTTTCCTCAGCCACGGGAGGAGGAGGCCCATTCTTTTGATGCATAACTCACACAGGGCTGCTGCTCAGCAGTGGCTCTCCCACGGGTGCCACCCAATGTACCTGCATTTCTCCTGCCCCAGGCATGGCGCGCAGGGGCTACCCAAGTCAAATGTGTGATATTAAAGAGCAGAACAAACCAGGAAGGAATGCAGTCGTGCATGCTCCTGTGCGCACACAAAGGCCAGCTGGCTCCTTCTGCTAACACGTCGGTCAGTGTGTTAAGCTACACACCACCCAACTGCCACCCACTTCCCTGGCAACTCCAGTTAATCTTTACCTTCACCTCTCGCTCTTACCAGAAAGTTCCCCCAAGCCTTCCCTGTTTTAACCAGGCCAAATGATGTTGGTTTGTTGTACTAGAATCAACTCGCAGGGCCTGACCTCTCCCAGGCTGTTACCAGGCATTTGGCCCCCTGCACCCCTCCTCAGGCCTCAGTTGTCTCCCATACTCATTCCCACCAGCTTCAAAGAAACCTGGTGGCAAAAGAAACACCCCAGATTAAAAGACAAAGCAAAACACAAACCCTGCAAAAACCTGCTGATAGCAGGCCTCAGCTCTAGGTGGGAACCAGGTGAACTCCTGGGAGACTCTCCCACTCCCAGCAGGGAGCACCCATTTCCATAATGATTTCTAGAAGTCTGATAATCATGACAGGTCATTATTACTCAGCACTTAATACTTGTTAAGTGAACAAATGAATGACTGATTATGATTATTCTATAACATGGCCTATTAAATTCTTCCCGAACATTCCAAGTTACTAGAAGAGCAACAGATCAATGACTACTTATTTATTCTTTAGCGGCACAGGCAAATTCAAAGCCATGCTTATTTGCCTTGTTACAGTCACTTAAATGCTTTATTTGTTTACAAAATTTTTCTCAACTATCTTTATGGTTTGCATGAGCAATGTAACATGCAATGTAGGCACAAATAGTGAAAGTGTGTAACTCCAGCAGAATAGTATTCTAAGGGTCAGCCTCCTCTAGGTTAAGGTCTAGTGTTATCTCCCTGTACCTTTTCACTAGTAGACCAGTCACTTAAAAGTTTATTTCTTCCTAAACTCTTCAACTTCTTGTATCTGTATATTGTCTCAGATTTCCCCTCCCTACCTCCTTTTATTCCTAATATTCCCCTTCCACCTTACGTCACAATGGAGCACAACCCTTAGCTAGTACTTACTGCTCGATCTACCAAATGAAAAAGACTCATAAATTTAAAAAAGAAGAAAAAGCTTTCTTGACTATTTTTGAACTCTGTGAACAAAAGTTATGCTTCTAAAGAAGACAAGCCTTTAACCTATTTTGACAACTAGACAACAGCTTGAACTCAGGGTACTCAGAGTTTTGTTTGTTTTTTATCATATGTTGAGAAAAGTACAGAAGTGTACTAGTAAAACATGCTACCATATTTTTTCTGTATTAACCATTCTAATCCAATAGAAACCTGGATAGAACTCTCCTTTAAAAACAAAAAGGGACGGGGGAAAGATAGCTGTAAGGTTCAGGATTGGATTATCAGTATCAACACTGTTGCTGCTGCTTGGTGGTCACCTGGAAACTCCACCTTTTCTGTCCCCTCCAATGCCTTTTGCATCCTTTGCCCCAGACCACAGTGAAGCTCTTCACAGGCCATGAGGAGAGCTCACGACTTCTAGAACTGTTTACATACCAGGGGCAGCGCGGATAAACAAAAAGCTCTAGAGGGCTGATATCTAACCTGTTCCTGTGTTGTCTCTGCTTATTTCCTCCCAAGCTCCCAGCAAACAGGTAATAGGTAGGTAGCTAAGCAGTTGGGGCCAGTGATTCTTTTTGCTGTGCAGTCACAGGTCCACACAGAGCACTCAGGCCTTCCAAGGACACCGCTGGTTTGGATCTTCACCTGGGATAGGGCCCACGCCTCAGGGTCTAATATAACTGAAGGAGGAGGCTGGCCATGAGGCCAGCCTGGGCAACATGGGGAGACCCTGTCTCAAAATATTTTTGATTTTTTAGAAAAGGGGATTATATGGTACTGGCAATAAAACAGACCTGAGGATCAGTGGAACAGATTAAAAGATGTGGACACAACCACAAACACATTGAGCCACCTTATTGTTAAAAAAGGGCCAAACATGTTCATTGGAAGAAAGATAGCCTCTTTAATAGATAGTGATGGAAAAACTGGCTTTCCACATGCTGAAGACTAAAACTAGAACCATGTCTATCACCATACATTAAAGTCAAATGGATCAAAGATCCAAATACTAAAACGGAAGTACCGTCTACTGGAAGAGAAAGGAAATAGATATCTTGAAGACACAGGGGTAGGCAGAGAGTTCATGAATAAAAACCAAACTGCATGGAAAGTACTTAAAACAATCAACAACTGAGATCTCATCTTACTAAAATGTTTTTGCACATCAAAAGAAATCATCAATAGAATAAAAAGACAATCCACAGAATGGGAAAAAATTTAGCCAAGTGTCCCTCAGACAAAGGACTTTAAAAAAAATTAAATAAATAATTTTTTTTTTAAAAAAAGACGAAGGACTTCTATCTACAACTCATAAAGAACTGAAAACAGTCAGGGCTCCCCAGATTCAAAGACACAATGCAAAAATGGGCATCTGTGATGAATATATACTTCTCAGATGAAGAAATGCAAATGGCAAATGAATATACGAAAAAAAGTCCAACATCATTGGTCACTCAAGAGATGCAAATTAAAACAAGCCTGAGATTCCACCTCACCCCAGGAAGAATGGCTATCATCAAATAATCAACCAATAACAAATGCTGGCGGCTTTGTGCGAAAAAGGAACCCTCCTCCACTGTTGGTGGGAGTGCACGCTGGTACAACTACTGTGAAAATTGTGGAGTTTCTTTTAAAAAAAAACTAGGATTAGAGTTCCTCTTCAACCCAGCTACCCCCCTTCTGGTTATCTTCCCAGAAAAATTAAAAACATAAGACCCCAACAATTTATATATACCCACATTTATAGCAGCTCAATTTATAATAGCTAGATATCAGAAACAACCCAAATGCCCATTAACCGAGGAGTGGGTAAAAAAATATATGGCATTTTTATACACTAGAATACTACTCAGCTACACAGATGGATAAACTAGAGATTTTTATGGGAAAATGGGTGCAACTAGAGACCATACTCATAAGCGAAATAAACCAGTTTTGCATGTGTAAACATCATATTGTCTCCTTAGTGTAAAAAAGTTAAGAGTAAATAAGATCCAAAATACACAATAGATATTCTGAAAGGAAAAGAAACTGCTCAAAAGGAAAAAAACAACTGGAATGGCAGAAGAACAAGAACAACAACAACAACTATATATATATATATATATATATATATATATACATGTACACACAAGATAGCTAAGATAGTGTACTAGTAATTTCTATTAGTTCATTGAAAGAAATGGTTTGTGCTTATACTGTTTGATCAAGCGTACTTGCCTACATCTTGTAATGTCAGCTACTACTTTGGAGATAGCAATATGCAACATAATAAACACTGTTAATTTCTTATTATCTTGTATTAAAATACTATATCGTTGTTTTTATTGGGTTTTTTTTTTTTTGTCTCTTTAAAGTTCAAAAAGAGAATATAGCTCAGTGATAGAGTACTTGTCTAGCATGTGCTAGGTCCTTGGTTCCATTCCCAGTACTGGGGAGGAACCAAACAAAACAACAAAGCCCCGGAGTAACGGCTTCATCCCTTGCCGTGGTCACCTGAGCCACACTGCACGTGCACATGACCTTAAAGCATTCTCTACTTTGCTCCAGTGGACTCAGAAAATGAAAAGAGGTTCCTGCACTGGCCCCTCCCACTTCTTCCTAATCCACTCTGCGCCACTGTCCAAGCTGCAAGAAAGGTCAAGCTTCCTGAGCGGCTGAGCCAAGGCAGGAGAATACATGGAATGGGACCCACAGATCTAAAATTACTTCCACGTTCTTTTCTTGTCCCTCACACTCCAGCAGGTTCACCCTACCCATACTTTGCAATTTTAATCTGTAAGGCAGTTTCAGAATAAAGACTAAGGTGCCCATGCCCCCTAGGAACACCTCATATCCTTCTTACTTGGTAGAGCTGCTGCCTTCGGTAAGGTCCCATTTCCTTGGCAACTGCAGCTCCAGTTGTATGGAAAACCAGCCTTTTTAATTGAATTATATCTGTGGTCATCTTTCCAACAGATCAGATTGATGGTTAGATCGCTACCATTTTTGCCAGTGAAAAATTCATGCCTTCTCCTTTAACTTCTAGTGGGCTAAATTTACTTTACTGAAGGAAATTCTGGCCCTAAGTAAAACTCATGTAAACTTTCCATTTCACTGTGATGTTTTCTTTTCTTGGATTCAGTGCAAGTCTTTTCTAATCTAAGAAATGGCTCTTAAAGGCCCTCCATGCATGTTTGTTTTCTAATTTAAGAGCATCTCTCTGTACATACATAAAACATCAAAAGCTCCAGTGATGTGTCCGGAGCTGCTCTGCGCCGGGAACAGCTGAGCTCTGCAGAGGGCTGTGACCCTCCACCCTGCCAGTGTGCCACTGTGGCCGCACGGGCCTCTGTACCCTCAGTGTCCCCCGCAGCCTGGCTTCCTTGAATTCCCTTGGATACACACATGCGTGAGCGCACATTTGGACTCACTCTTCACAGTTCATCTCCAGCACCAATATCCTTATGGTCCTTTGTCTCACAGCAGAGTTGAACAACGCACTGTCTAGTTGTCAAAGTGCTTTAATGCTTGCTTTCCTATGGTTTAGAACAATGATCTCAGCAGCTACAGGGCCAGCAAATTTCAACCATTCTTTATGAAAAACAAGAAAGGCATCTAAAGAGCAAATATTTTATGGCTGTCCCAAAGTACGGACAAATGGGAACAAAAACACAAATGTTCTGGGTCTTGTAGACATGGTTAATAAACACTGTTACTCTCATGTGAATATACAAGAAATAGAAATGGAACCTGAAACATATAACAATGGGGAAGCAAAGGGAGAAATGAAAGATCAATTTCCCTAGTGATTTTCTTCTTTACAACACTGCCCCCATTGACTTATTAGGAAAAAAATGAATGAAAATACAGAACAGACCCTTCTACATTAAACGCCCTACATTAATAACTTCCTTTCTTTGTACAAAGTTAGGCCAGAGGTGTTCTGCTGAACAGTATAGTCACTGTGGATAAGAGAAATGTACATATATTTCAAAAGCGCTAAAAGAAATGGCTTTTACTATTTCAACCCAAGGAAACGGAACATTGGCAAGCCTTCATTTTTTCATTTAGCACCACATCACATGGGCAGGGTGTGGCGGCGCATGCCTATAATCCCAGCACTCGGTAGGCTGAGGGAGGATGACTGCAATTTTGAGGCTAGTCTGAACTATAGAGCTAGATAGGGAGTTCAAGCCTAGCCCGGGGGACACAACAAGACATGCCCTATAGGTCTGAACAACTACCATGTGTCCATGTAACTAAAACCTCCATTCTGTACAGCTACCCGAGCTTCTCAGAGGTCATGCTCTCTAGCTGTACCCCGAGATGCCTGCTGTCTTTTCTACCCTTCCTTTCATAGCACTCTGCATACCTATTCTGTTAGGGTACCCACTGTACCCGAAAGAGAATTCTTCATCAAGCAATACCTGCCTTGACACTGTGTAATTTGAGGATCTGTACTGTTTCTTTTGTCATAAACAGTGCTGGCAGGAGGAATTTTAGCCCTTCTGGTTACTTGGTGTGTTCTATGGTATTTAGGCTACATAAAATTGTAGCTTTTTCAAGTTATCAGCAGATTCCTCTCTGAATCCACCGCACCAGCTCTACAGTGGCAGCCAAGAAGTGCGAGTGAAGATGCTTCCATACATTCAGCTCAGTGCTGGGGCTTAAGCTTCCATTTCTTTGTTTTTTCTATTCCTAATTTGCTCTTGGTTTTTGTGGTGTGCCTATCTTTCTGTACTCTTAGGACACTGGAAAGAACCCTTCTCTTGTGGCCCATTTCCCAGGGCGGTGGGTCAGACAACAAAAATGCGGTAGAAACTTAAGTGCAAGTGAATGACTCTCGCTTGCCCAGGCTCTGCATGGCCTCCATGGAATGTTCGAGTGCTGTTATTCACCTTTGTGATTCATGCCATGACATGAGGTCAGAACACAAATGCCAACAACAGGGCAGTAAGAACAGCAGCTCCCATTTAAATTGGACTCGCTATGTTCTAGGCTCTCTTCTAAGTGCTGCTATAAAATCCTGAGTAAGTGCTACTGTCAGCAGCTCAATTAGAACAACACGGCAATAGGTTAGACGGCAGTGTGATCCCATTTGGCATCTGAGATCAACTAATTTTCCAAGGTCAAATGGCTACTAGAACTTAAACCCAGATAGCCCAACTCTACTACAAAGCTGAGCCCCCATGTGGAAAGGCTTTACTAACACTTGCTCCGCCTTCTCGGAGCATCTGCGGGCACTACTGTGCCATCCCACAAATCCTGGATCAGGCTTTCCTCAGGAATTGGACAGAAGGCCTTCTCCAATGAGGACAAGCCAGCACGGATCTGAAGAAGTCTGCAACAGCAAAAAGCCCTGCTGAGACCACTGCCCACGGCCAGGCCTGGCCATGGGTTCCTGGGCCATCTTTCTGTCCCCAGCCAGGCTGGCTGGAGCACAGAGGGGAGCTTCTCAAGCCCTTGCAACCTGGGGTAAGAGAAAGGCTGAGCTTCACCTGCTACTACTGGTTAGGGTCCTGCTTCTCCACTTATTCTGCCACTTCAGCAAGGATTGGCCTTCGGCAGAATCATCTCAAAGCAAACATGTTCTGGTTCTGGAAATGACTGATAAAGCAAGCTAGTTAAATGCAATAAACTGGAAGAGGATGGTTTATCTTAAGAGAAACAAAGTCGAAGCTACCTCTACTGAAGGAAATCCTATAAACAGAAACAAAGGGCCCATTGGACAGCACTTATGAGGTATTCAGACCCAGAGAACTTTGGCTGCAGCAGACAACCAGGTTACACAGAAAGTGCTCTGACTTGTTCAGAAGCTTGTTTAGTCTGCTTATCTCAAATGCAAGGTAATCATCCTAATCACTGTTTATGGTCAGACCAGGGTTGTCTTTCAAAAGAGCAGTCCAGGCCTAGCCCAGCCCACCCCAAGCAACACTCTCTCCAGGACCTCAAGCTTTTCAGGAAGGATCTCCATTCTGAGCCAGGAGACAGCAGACCACACTTATATTTCCTGTGTCAAAGCAGACAGTTAGGGCCAGCCTGATACCTCAGCAGACTAAAGCACCTGCTTAGGCAGAGCACAGAGGCCGGGGTTCAATCTCCAGCGTGCCATGCTGGCCCTGCCCCTGGGGCAGGCTGAGATTGAGATTGGGTGTGGTGGCCCACGCCTGTAATTCCAGCACTTGGGAGGCTGAACACAGGAGAATCATTATGCATCCGATCTATGTAGAGAGACCCTGTAGACCCTGTCCTAAATACAGAAAACAAACAAACAAACAAACAAACAGATAGCTCCTAAAAGACCAGTAAGGTATCATGTCTGTGGTTACTGCTATCTCTGACTCATAGATCACTTCTGGAATAAAACTTAAAAAAATACCAGAGACTACCAGGTTGGCTGGAGGGGAAGCAGGGAATTCACACTGCATTTCTCCTTTTCCTGGTGCAGACTCTACAACCTTGTGGCTGGTCAACAGGGCCTTTCCAACTGCAAGAGGATTTTCACAAAGTCTTCAAACTCCACCAATGATCCACCTACTGGAATTCTACCTACTGGAATCAAGGGAGCAAATGTCTCAACTCCTGCTCCAATAAGAGTGAAACTGGATTTGGAAGCAAGCAGACTGTCAACAAGGGAACAGTTAACCCTCCCTCCCAGCTGGTTCAAATAAGCAGCCAATCTGTGTGAGGCTGGGTCACCCGGAAACCCTCCTCCAATTAATGCATCACTGCTTCCCTAAAACCCAGAACAAATGAACAAAACATCCGGCTCCCCCATCCTGCAGGGTGCAGATCACTAACTATCCACTGGCCACTGAACTCCCTGTCATTTGCCTTTCAGGCCCACTCCAGAGCAGAACAGGAACACTGGGCTGGGTGCCGCAGACTTCTAATAGCTCAGGGAGTTGGCTCAGCAGCTACAGAGCATTCTCCTGAAGCAGAGGCCCAAGGGCGTCTCCCCGAGGGATCCAGGGCTGTGCTCTGGGAAAGGCTGATCCAAAATGCCAGGTCAGTGGTGATGGCGCAGGTGGGCGTGGTGGCTAAAGCCTTTAGGGAGCCTGAAACAAGAGGAACCTGGGTTCTAGGACATCCTGGGCGATTTAACGAGTCCCTGTCTCAATAAAAACAATAATGGTGGTGCAATAGACATTTAACTGCCTAGCAGGACCCCAAACAGAGTAGTGGGGATTATTGCAATAAATGATCACAAAATCAAGACAGCCATAGCCTACGAATAGGAACACAGGAACATCTTCATTTGGGTTCCGCTGCTTTTTTGCAATGAGACTTTCCATGCAGGGTGTTTATCCATCTATAACTGGGACCTTGGGTGTGGGGAACACATATATCTAAAATTTATATTTGTAGTCTGTGGTCATATTGTAGGCTGGTAGTAAATTGTATACTTAATCAACAAATTTGATTTTAAAAAGGATTCCTTAACGGCACAACCAGATGTCTTCTTAAATCTGAAAAATAAACAAAAGCCTTTCAGATGGTGTATTCAGGATTTTTAAGTTTCACAAAGGTGCCCTTTTGAATTGTCCTGTACAGCCTCTTTTTTGTTTTTGAAACAGGGTCTCACTATGCGGTTCAGGCTGGCCTTGAGCTCACTTTGTGCCCAGGCTGACACCAAACTTTCAGGGATCCTGTCTCAGCTGCCCAAGTTCTTGGATTACAGGGATGCATCATTACACCCAGCCTAATTTTTTTCAAATATTTGGTTTATTCTGTGTCACCTCATGAGTTGCATTTGAACTTTTACCAGAGAAGGTTAAAGGCGTCCACTGGCATAGCCTGAGTCTCCCTTTGCAATATACTGATCTACCAGGACAGATGCGGTGTTTCAAACCCTGACGGGGTAGGGCAGGGAAAGGGGCATTGAGGTGGCTCAGATCAGAGATCCTGCCTGACACACTGCAGTTGCAGTCGACCGGAAGGCCAACAAGAATGCCAGAGGGGAGGGCAGGAGTCTCCGGATGATCAGCCTCTTGGTGACCCCAGAGAACAGCAGTGAGAGTGAGCCTGTCCCCTCACCCTACAGAAAGCAGCAAGCTCCCTCAGACCTTCCACCCTCTGAGCCCCAGCAACCACTGCAAGAGGGCAGGACCGGAAGAGACCTGTTCTGGCTGGATCCCCATAGCCTGTCTCTGGCTCTAAAATAAAACTCTCAACTTCTCAGCACTGTCAGTCTGTCCTCTCCCCCACCAGGCCGGGCCCCAGAGCTCCATCCAGGTGAGGCTAGGCTGAGAGGGGGTGGAGACGCCCCATCCTGCGCCTTTCCCTTTTCCTGTCCGCGCTGGGCAGGTGCCACGTCGTCTGGGGCCTGGGCATGGCTCACCGCCATCCTGGGCAGGGTGCTCCCCACCGAATACCAGCGGGGAGCTGCTCAGCATCTAACAAAGAAAGATCTCGATCTTGGCAAAGTGAGCCAAGAGGCAGCTGAGAGACCGGATTTGCTCTGGCTCACCTCCTCCCGGGCTTCTAATGGGAAAAGAGCTGACATTTGGGACCCGTGGGCCCTCTTCTTGCTCATTTCAGCCATCACCCTCACTCATCTCTGGGGACAGCACTGGCAAAGGTGGAGATGGACTCCTAAAAGAGCCACGGCCTCAGGACCAACTTCAAAATTAGAGACCGCACAAAAGTAACTTTCTCTTCCTTTGTTTGGCTCTGTATTTTTAAATTTTTGCTTCAAGCTGCACCAACTATTTAAACATTCTGTCTGTCTCTGTGTCTGTCTCTGTCTCTCTCGCACTCTCATCAATGGCTGTCTCTCTGGGTCATGAAGTGTGCAAATAAACTGCTTTTTCTTTTGTCTCAAAGCCAAAACACACTTCATGGAGAAGCAAGTTCCTCTCCTCCGCCCCCACGCGTGACCGGCAGCCAGCCACCGGCCGAGACCAGCGCGCGGGCCAATCAGCAGCGCCCATCCGAGCTCCCTCCCCGCACACACCCGGAAGGGCAGTCTTTCCAGAGCTGCGACCCCAAGGCCCCAGGGCTGCCTGGCCCCAGGCCTCAAGCCCAAGCCCCGCCTCTTTCTCCAAGAACCTCCCAGAGTACCTGCCCCTGGGGTTTAACTGGTCCTCCCTCCTTCGTTTCTGCCAGAGCCAGGTTGACTCACGGCCAGGAACCTTTGCTCTTTGCTCCTCCTCTCCCTGCCAACAATCCCAGTCAGTCTTCCCACCATACCCAGAGCAGTATCCCTGGAGCTGCCACTCCCCAGCGTGCCCAGCGCGATGATGGCTCCTTCTCTGCGGACCTGCAGTGTACCCAAAGCCGAGCACATTCTTTTCCTCTCTAAGGCGTCCCTCAGATTTGGGGTCTCCCTTGCTCTAGAGGCCGGGGGACATGTTAACTGCCCCCACCACATCTCCTACATCTACTTGTGAACATGGTAAGTTTTACCTCACCAGTCTCTCCAAACTAGCTCTCAGAGTCCAGAGGTAAGCCCTAGTTCAAGTCCAAATCTGTCCTCACTGTCTCCTTGCCACTGTACTTTCAGATTATTGGGAGGCTAGTGCCTAAGCCTCATTCTCTCCGCATGACAGCTGAGAGCCAGCACACTCCCACTGCCACCTCCCTCCTTCCCTCCCAGTGCTCACCCCTCAGGAAGCCCCCCTCTCTGGGTCCATCCTCTCCATGGAGCACACCCCGACCCTCCTGCCTGGTTATCTCTGCACAGGGCCCCTCCCCACCAGGCTAAGCATGTTCTGTCACTGTGCAAGATCAGAGACTGTGCTCCATTTCTCCGCAAGGTCTCAGCACCCGTGAGGCTCTGTGAGCACCTGTGACACACAGCAGCCCTCAGGATACTGGATCGGTACTTTCGGGTTGCAGTTAATGCCATCTGCTTCTTACCACAGGGCAATCAATACCTCAATCAGATCCATTCTAGGGCTATTTAAAGGCAGTAGACTCCTAGACACAAAGACGGTGTCTACGTAAAACATTTGGTCTCACAACTTCTGTACTCTGGGATCTTTAATGTGATGGAGTGGAAGATGATGACAAGGACAATGACGTCAGCCGTGACAGGAAGCTGGGGATGATTAGACATCCCTCCATTCTCTGTAGCTGCTTAAAACAGGACACGATGAGTCACGGAGCGACAGCTCACTTATCTTAAAATCCAGCCTGGAACCTCTGTGAAATATGCTCCTGAAAAGTCATAATATGCACCAGGAAGTCTGTGTGCTGGCGCGTAGAGGCAGCGCCCAAGGCTGGAGACATGTGGTCTACACTCCGATCCTGTCTACTGGGGCTCTAAATCCACCTTGGTGGCTGGTGTGCTCCCATTCCTGAGGCACCACACCCTATGTATAAAATGTGGGAAGCGCAGGGTAGAAAGAGGGACTCAAAGTGCCTGCACAGTGGGGGCAGGACAAGAGCTAACTCTGTGCCCAAGAGGGGACACAGAGTACATAGCAGCCTGGGACACTTCGTGCTCAGGGACAGCACTGCAGCAAACCCTGATGGCACCCTCACAGATCACACTGCAAAGACATGCTCTTTACCCTCTTGGTGACAACTATGATAGCAAGAGGCACAGTCTATGCAATGTTCTCTACTTAGGAAGAATGGTGGCATTTTTTGTGACAAAAAAAAAAGAGAGATTTTAGTGCTTGCTGAAGTAGACTGCTCTTATCTGGAAATTTTAGAAACTACTGAAATACCTAACAAATGAGCCATTGCCTAACATCATCCAATGTGGAACTTGGAGCAGCCACGCCATAGGCCTTCCTCACCAACCAAGAGTGTCCAACCTAGAACAAGTCAATTCCCTGGAGAACACATTTGTATATACAGTTTTATTTTAAAATGCAGCGAAACAGGAAACCTTATCTGCCAAAAAGTTACCAAATATAGCATGTCCCCCACCTCCTCATCCAGGCAGAACACAAATGAATGCAGATTTTACTTCAGAGAGAGGAATCGATTCCAAGGCAGGTCCCACCTGTGAAGGGGCTTTCCTTGGCTCTTGTCCTCTCTCCTGTCCCTCACCCCTGCCTTTCACCACCATGGGTCAGACCCCCTCCCTGGGGTCCTAGAGCAGCTCAGATGAGGGAGGCAAGCTGGCTGGGTTTGCCCATTCTGACAGTCACACGGTCATCGTTCTCTTCGCAGCTCAGCAGGTACAACCCAGGGAGATGCAGAGAAACAGAGGACATGAAGCACCTGCTTACTTTCCACAAGAGATGGGAGTTCTCAGTGACAGTAAATGAAAAGCCTGTTGGATTAGAAAACATTAAATGGAAAACTTTCTCAAACAGGAAATTGCTGTGAAATATCAATGTATTGAATAAAAAAAGAAAGAAAAGGTAAAGAATGACCAGAAAAAATAAATTGGTAGGGTTAATCTCAGCACTCTGGGAGGCTAAGGCAGGAAGATCACAAGTCTAAGGCCAGCCTGGGCAATTTATGACTTAGCTAGGGCCTGTTCAAATTTTAAAATAATAATAATAATTAATAATAATAATAATAATGGCTCATTGTAAAGATCCTGGGTACAAATTCTCAGTATGAGAAAGAGAAACAGAAAAGGAAGGAGGAAGGAAAGAAAAAGAAAAAGAAAGCT
>NDGN011460052.1:0-17589 GCA_002564285.1 Tympanoctomys barrerae | reverse complement strand
TTGAGACTGGGCGTGGTGGCACACGCCTGTAATCCCAGCTCTTGGGAGGCTGTAAACAGACAGGTCCACCATATGTCTTATCTAGTAGTGAGACCCTGAACATACTGTAGACCCTACCCTAAAATAGAGGGAAAAGGGCCAGGTGATAGCTCAGTAAAATAAGCACTTGCCTGGCAAGTGCAAGGTCCTGAGTTCAATCCCTGGTACCGCAAAATAAATAAATACATTAAATTAAATTAAAAAATACAGGAAAAAAAAGAAAAAAGAACTGTGCTTATTCGTGCCAGGGAGTTGTATGCTAAGGCTGCTTGGAAGTCCTGCACAGAGGTCTACCAGCAGTTGTGTGTAATAATGAGGGCCTCCTCACAGAACTTTTGTTTGGTTAAAGATAATTCCTTCTAGTCTTAGTTTAAGAATTTTTAAGCCAAGCATGGTGCCTGTAATCCGAGTATTTTGGGATAGTGAGGCAGAAAGATTGCCATGATCTTGAGGTAATCCTAAAACTATACAGCAAAATCCTGTCTCAGAAAAAAAAAAAAGAAAGAAATTTAAAAATTATAAACGTCACTGGATTTTATCAAATGATTTTTGTGTGTCAGTTGAGAAGAGTATGTTTTTCTCCTTTAATCTTTAGTTTTAGGTGACTTTTTCCTCATATGGCTCCTACCTGTGTTGTAGGGCTGAACCTCACCGAGTGAGATGGCCTTGCCTCTTGTGTGTTACTAGATGAGGGAGGCTGATATTCGACTCAGGTTTGGGCTGGTTTGTAATCTTCCTCCCAGCTTCAACCTGTCAATGTCTGGTGTATATGGAATTGGTTTTCCAAAGTTGGAAATCTTGGCTTTGAGTTTTTGTTGTTTTTTATCCCAGTGCTAGGAAATAAACCTAAGACCTCAAACATGCTAGGTAAGTGCCACACACCACAAAGTGAGCTACACTGCAGCCCAAAATACTTGTGTTGTTGAGAGAGGGTTTGTTCTCAGGTTGGGAGGACCCACCTTGGAAATCCTAGGCCTGGAATGTTCTTGGAGAGACAATCTATAATTACCTCCTAAGCCTCTATACTAGGTACACATTGGGTTTTCTCTATTTTGTCCCAATTCATATGGATTATCTTTTTAAGCAGTTTATCAATTTTATATATGTTTCTGGTTTTTTTTTCTTAGCATAAAGTTGTCAGTACTATTTTTTAATTAATTTTATTGAGAAAATAATAGCAATGAGACAGTTTCAAAATAGGTTAGTAGGGGGCCCAGGGAGATAGTTCAGTAGAATAAGCACTTGCCTGGCAAATGCAGGGTCCTGAGTTCAATCCCTGGTACTGCAAAACAAATAAACAACCACAAAAAAAACAGGTTGGTGCGACAGTGACAATAATTAATACATTGCATATTGTTGTCTTCATAGTAATTATTTATAGTACAAGATGCAGACATGATATCTTGTCTAAACAATATTAGTACAAATCTTATTGAACTAAGAGAAAGTAGCTGTATATCTAACCTAACTAATTTGTATATACAGATACATATATATATTTTTCACTACAGTCGGTAGTATTTATGCTCCGTGTCCTGGCCGTGTCTGGGTACTGCGGCCCAGTTGTGCTCTTCCTCCCTGTCTGATTGGCAGTTGTCACCTCTAACGTACCAGATGATTTACCTGTGTGAGGTGCTGTCTCCATGGGGTGTGTGGTGTTCAGTTCAGGAACCCATACCTGGACTGCTTCACATAGAACCACAGGCCACACTGAACAAAAATTAAATACAATTAAAACTTTGGTTGCTCAGTTTCACAAATCACCTTTTGAGCACTAGCATTTTCCTGTGCTTAGCGGCTGCTGGCCTTGCCTTAAGCAGCTCATCTGTTCTTCTTCTGAACCCATCACATGATACTCATGCTGGTCCTGGGAAGACTGGCTTTTCTTACTGACGTTTTGGTGCAAGTTACCTGAGCTTCAAAATTGGTTGCTAAAAATATGCAGCTGTGGAAGAACTTAAAGGGTGGGAATGTCCACGAGGCACAGGAGGACAGTCCTGGATATGTACATTGGGGCTGCTTGTTTCTGAACTCCCCACATCCCATTGTCATCCTGGAGCCCTGGGCCTCTCCCAGGCAGAGTACTGGAGAATGGTGTGGGGAATGACACCTGGGGAGCCTAGTGAGGCTTCAGGTCTCCCTCACAGTGTAGCAGCCCCCACATGCCTGGTTATTCAGGTCCAGACCCTGTGTCACACTGCCAGGGGTGTTCCAGCCATTCCCCTGTCTTGTTATTGCCCTCAGCCATTGGCGCTATGAATGCCACATTCACTGTCCTTGTTTTCATCCCTGAACCCCAGTGCTAGGCCAGTGCTCACAGAGTCTTCAGCACATATTTGTTGAGTGGATGGGATATCTGTGACCTAGAGAGAAGATGGCTCAGTCTGGATGTGAAGATGCGGAAATCACTGGCTTCACATGACTCCAGTAATGAAGTCTGCCACTTGCTGCCCTCCCCAGGCCCTGCACCCTGGTCTCCCCTAAGGGCCTCATCCCACCTCAAGGTCACCAAAGCTGTATGTGTGTTGGAGCCCCTCTTCACCCTCAGGCCTGCATCTCTGCTTGTCAATTCTCATAGTTTTGGGCTGGCCAGGGTTGGGGACACTAGGCTGTATCTCTGTGATAGAGTCTCTTTTTCACTGTGACTAATTCTCCTTTCCCCTCGCCTGTTAAGTAAGCAAACAGGCGTGCTTCACCAAGCAAGGTACCCAACTGCGGGTATCCTGTGTCTTCCTGCAGTGACACCTGCTCTGTTTCCCAACAGGCTTCACCATGTAGCAGGGAATCCAGCTCTCCCTTGCAGGTGAGTGCAAGGCAGCGCCCTCCTTCCTCGTGGCTAGTCATTGATGCACTGTGCCAAGCATGTTGCTTGGTGCAAGTGTCAGGGCTGTGAAGAAAGTCCTGAAAATATCATCTCCAAGCCCTGGCTGGAGTTCTTTGTATGCAGTTTTCCTCCACGTTTCAGATAAGGCTGTGGAATCATGTCAGCACTCCAGAGGGAGGGACCGGGTGGCAGGTTTGTCTGGGGCCATATCAGTGTTGTGACCAGAGGTAACAGTGTTGTTTTTGTGTTAGAAAATGGAAAGAGAGCAAGGGCCAGAAGGAAGGTATAGAAGTGAACCAGAGAGCAGCATAAGGAGGGATCGTCACATCCGCATGGTGGCCTGAAGCCTCCATGCCACGGCAGGAGGAGAAACACGCAGACATCCAGAGGAGGTGAGACCTGATTTGAGTCTCTATGCACAGGGCCTGCTCTTCAGGAGAGGCAGTGGGGCTTTTATCCATCCAACCTACCACCCAGGGGAGGCAAGGTGGTTCTATTTGCAGGATCTCCTATGTGCAGGATCTCTTGTGTTGCTTCTGAGTGCTCACTATGTCCCTGAAATGCCTTTCTGTGCTCCTGACCAAGTAGCTCTGCCCCAGCCCCTTCACCCTAGATGCTCAAGTGGGCTTTACTCTCTCCTGGGTGTCCTAGCAGTGCAGTCCTGTATCCCCAGCTCCAGTCCCTTCTCTGCCTGCCTTCCTCTACTCCATAAAGTCCCCTGCCACTGAGCCTGCCTAGCCCTTCCTCAGTGAGACAGAAGGAGAGGCCAGGGAGGGCACATCCCCATGGTTGCAGTGTGCCGAGGGAAGTGTCATGCCAGTCCTACCTGATAGTCACTGAGAGCTGTGTCCTCCAGCTGCAGCAGAAGTCCTGGAGCCATTGCCATGCCTGAGCCTTGAGTAGCACACCAAGCAGCAGTTGAATGTTGCTAGTTAATGAATATATTTCTCCTACAGAAGCCAAAGATGTTGACCAGAAAGATCAAGCTCTGGGACATAAATGCCCATATCACCTGCCGCCTATGCAGTGGGTATCTCATCGACGCCACGACGGTGACCGAGTGCCTGCACACATGTAAGTACAGTTGACGCGTGAACGAGTCCCGTGGTTGTGGGCAGCTTGTTCTGCTTCCCAGCAGCCTCAGCCCAAGCATAAGAGCAGTAGGGCTGGGAAAATTACTTTAAACTAAAAATGCCACGATAATTCCCTAGAGTAGGACTTCCTTAGGGTCCAGCCTATTGTGATCAGCACATCAGTCCCTGATAGAAACGGTGTCCATGCCTGGCAGGGAGACATGGCTATATCTTAAGTTGGAGGAAAGTCTTCACATCTGTCAGACAGGGATCTGCTAACTCTTCTCCCATCTGATCTTCTTTTCTGACCGTCTGAGCTCTCAGCCTATGTGGAAAACAACAGATGGATGCTGATGACAGAGGTTATGCACCAGGTGACCTCCTGGAGCACCTTGTCAGAGTGAATTCAAAGTGCAGATGATTTCCAATTTTGTACTTTCTCCTTAGGAGATACTTGCGAATTTTGACGTTATTTTATTTTTTTAATTTTGATTTTAAAGTTAGTTGTATTGGTAGAAACTGGCATGTGTCCTTTTTTTGAGGATGATTTTGATATTTGCCTAGTTTTGATACACAAAGAAAATATAATCTTTTAAGTCAACATAATGGAAAATTTAAGTGTAACTGTATCCTGGTGGTCTCATAGCCGATTATGCTCTGTCTGTTGCCTCCTCACTGTCCTCTTATGCAGTCCCCAAGCCCAGGTCTGGTTCAGTGGGGTTCTGGCACCTAGGCACACTCAGATGCATGGGGAGCTGGGCCTTGTGCGGGGCGGCTACATGCTTTGGATGAGGTCGAACGTGCTCCTAGCTCCTGGGAGACTCAGTGGGTGCAGAGTGCCAACCCCATCTCCATGGGACTCCTCACCTGGGTGCACTGACAGTTTGCAGGAGCTGCCTGGTGAAGTACCTGGAGGAGAACAACACCTGCCCCACCTGCAGGATTGTGATCCACCAGAGCCACCCGCTACAGTACATTGGGTGAGTGCCTAGCCTCAAGGATATATAGCCACTGCACACTTTATGCCACCCAGATGGCAGCAGGTGAGAGCTGGGCCCTGGGGCATCTCAGGACTGCACTGAACTGGCTGCATTAGGTTAGAAGCAGAAGGTAGCCCTGGACCCACCTTTGTGCAGATCAGCATGGCCTCGGGTGAGGGGCAGAACACAGAGCTGAAGGTTTGTCAGCAGAGTTTCAGGGTGGGGACCACTCTGAGGGAGTGAAATGCCTCCATGCCACTCAAGGGAGAGGTCTGGAGACATGCCCTGGAGGCTAGCTTCTTACTTGAGTTGCACAAGGCATTACACACTGCCTGGGGGCACATGGAGAGTGCAGGATCGCCAGGGAGCAGGATTAGGTTACAAATGGGAGCAGCCAGCTCTCAACAGCCCTCCTCCTTTCAGACAGCACTTATGGGTCCTGCTCCTCCAGCTTTTCTTGCTGTGACCAGCATGCCTTTCCACATGCCTTCTGATTCCTCAGTGAATTTCCTGCTCAGATGGGCATCCTTGGAAGATGCTTCATGGCCAGTGTGCCCTGTGGGGGACATGGAGAAGTGTCCATTCACTGCTAATTAGTGCCACCTACACCCAGGGTGAGGCACGTTTAATCCCAGCATGACATCCGTAACCCCAGCAACACGCACCCTAGATTCAGCTCCCTTTGAAACACTCCACCTCTGACCTCAGGAGGCTTTGGGGGGGACATCTAATTATAAGCCATAACCTACAGCATTATTTGAAATGTTTGTAAGCAGTAGAACCTAAATTAAATGATGTATTAGTTTAGATCATAGGTAAGTTGTAACATCAGACATTTTCATTTCCAAGAAGAAAATTGCTACCAAAACTTGAAATTTGTGACTCAGAAAGTTTGAGTTAAATGAGAAATGTGTGAAAATTACAGAATGAACATCCCTGACTGACTCAACTTGTTGTTTCTTTGCAGTCATGATAGGACCATGCAAGACATTGTTTACAAATTGGTGCCAGGCCTCCAGGAAGGTAAGTGTCAGAACCTCTTCAGCCCAGGATCACACCAGGGAACACTGTCCCTGTCTTGTGTGCCTGTGCTCTTATGTTTTAATTTTTATTTATTTTTTCCAATATTTTGCGGAACCAGGGATTGAACTCAGGCCCTTGTGTTTGCCAGGGACGCACTTATTCCACTGAGCCATCTCCCCAGCCCCTAGTGCCTGTCCTCCTAACTAATACATCTCCTTGTCTGCGTTCTCGGGTGTCTTTCCAGGATATGTAGACCTCTTTGTAGACTGTTTCAGATCTGGGGAAAGGCATAGGATACCCTGAAATAAAATGCAAGAACTAGCAAAATGCTTGCAATAGAAGTTTTAAACACAGGTGCCAACATGTGCACCAGAGGAGCCTCTGTGCTCTGTCTTCCATTGGCAGTTCCCCTTGTGTTCCTCTCTGTCCCCTGCTCCCACCTCTTGGTTTCATCTGTAATGTTGCAGCTTGTGTCTCAACAATAATGATTCTATAAAACACATAACCACAATCCCCTATGGCGTAGAAAAGTTATAGTACTTCCTTAATGGCAAGTGCTGTAGTAAGGGTTTGCAGGGGAACAGTTCAGGACACATAATTTATAGGATTATTTTATAATAGTCACCCAAAGAGTCATATGAAAAGAGTGCAGAAAATCTGTCTACACACTAAAGACCAAAGAATCCAGCTGAGGGTCAGGGTCCCATGGCAGTGTCTTGCGTGAGTCCAGCTAAAGACCTAGAGCCCATGACAATGCCTCATGCCAGTCTGTTTTATGGATTTGTGCTGGGAGGGCTGAAAGGTCAGTGGTAGAAGCTACAAAGTCTGTGCCAGTGAGATGGAAGATCTGTGCTAGTAGGCTGAGGGATCTGCACTGAGCCACAAAGCAACAAAGTAAAGACCAGAGCTTCCCCTAAAAGTACCACCAGCCATCCTCAGTGACATTGGGGTCCTGAAATCCTCTGATGATGAGAAGAGCTGAGTTCATATCAGGAAAATCAGCATGACAAGCTCCTCCAGGACAACCAACAGCCCCCAATAGAACCAACATTTACCAAACTTCTTCCTCTCCAGTTCAGCCTCTTATGTTAGCAGCAATAATTCTTAGGTAGGCCCACGATACTCAGCAGCACAGATTCAGTTCAGCTGGGTATTACAATTTGACCCCCAGTTGTCAGTCCACCACAGCAAGTGTTTATCATGTTGACGTTGCTGGTTGTCCATGAGTACTATGTCTTTGATATTGGTTCTTTCAGGTTGTTTCCATCAGGATCTACAAAGACTTGTGCCCAGGATAGACCTCCAGGCCTCCTGGGCCCCTATTGGCTCTATGTGCCTCATCTTGAGGTGCCTACATGTCCTGTGAGTTGGTAGATTTAGCTGTGAATCCAGATTAGCTGTGGCCTGTGCCTTCAGCAAGTCTACCTCTAGGCATTTTTCCACCCTGAGTGTGTGGATGCTACCTGCTACTGAGGTGACGGGTGTCACTGCATCGTCCATCTATGCCAGGTGCAGCAGCGCTCTTTTGGTCCTGCTGTTCTTCCATTTCTTAGTTAGAATGCATCCATAAAATTGTGTCCCTGCTTGGATTCCCTGAGGTTTCTATGGAAACAGACGGATGGCTTCCTAACCTTTCCACCTACCAGGTCATATGTTCTCAGCTCATTGTTGTATCATCCTTTTGAGGCTGAATCCTCTTGTGTATGGCTGATGGGTATCTCAGGTTGGGCCAGGGTCCCTATGGTGCCATGCTGGTCTTGGGTGGCCACAGCTCTTGGCATAAGAGTAATCCTGCGGCTTTCCCCGTGCCGTGGCTTCTCACTGCTGTGGGCAGTGCTCTCTAGAGGCTGCAGCCTGTTGTGCTCTGGACTCTGTGTTGAGCTATTTCTGTTGAGTGAGGTTGTGCAGACATAATGACTTGGACATCGTGTTGCTCCTGGATGCAAACCTTCACAATGTGACTGTTCTCTTAGTGAAGGCCATCTACGGTATGTTGGGGCTTCTTTTCTACGCAGTTGTAAGCCTCATTTTTCATGTTACTGGCTTTTCTGGCCTCCACCCCAGATAGCTAGGACGCACTTCACTCTAATGATGTAGTGAGGCGCAGAGCTCAACCTTGAGTCCCACGGTCTCATCCTGCTGATGATAGTGGCTCCCTTGAGGTCTTACTTGGGGTCTTGCAGATGAAAGGTGGGAGATATGTTAACTTTTGTTTCTTCGTGCTGTTGCAGTATTTTAAAACTTGACTCTCAAAAGCAGATGTATTTGGTCACCCACTCCTCAGCACCGCAGCATTAACTCCCCTTTCCAACATGCTGCTCAGGGCCTGTTGCTTCCATATGTGCACCACAGGATTGTGGAGAACTCACTGGTCCTGCCGATGGTTATTTACCATATTCGTCATCTTTTGCTTTTGTTTATATATTTAGTACAGGGTCTCACTACACAGATCAGACCAGTCTCAATTTGCTGTCTCAGCAGCGTTGGGGTCAGGGCTGGCGCGGCACACCAGGAAGGTTTTGAGTTTTTGTTTGTTTTGTTTTGTTTGTCTTTATTTTAGGTAAGGGTCTACAAGGTGTTCAGGGTCTCACTACTAAATAGGACTCATAGTGATTTTCCTCCCAAGTGCTGGGATCACAGGCGCATGCCACCATTCCCAGTCTCAATTGCCATCACAGTGTGCCCTGGGGGTGGGGCTGGCACAGCAGGGCAGGCCCAGGGCTCGAACCCCTGGCCTCTACACCTGCTTGCAGGTACTTTAATCTGCTGAGCTATTTGGCCAGCCCTAGGTTTTGGTTTTTTGAAACAAGGTCACACTGTATAGCTCAGGCTGCCCTTGAACTCACTGTGTGGTACTGAACTTAAACTCTCAGCAGTCCTTTGCCTCAGCCTCCTAAGTGCTAGGATTATAGGCCTGCACCACCATGCCTCGCATTTTCCACTTTTAAAGACAAGCATTCTCTTGTATACACCAGTGCAAGTATGTATTTTATTGTGAAGAAGGTTTGCTAGGACAAGAATATCTCCTTTTTTCTTTCTTTCGGGCCCTCATCTGGCAGCTGCCCACGGTATATCTGACCTGCAGCCTGCAGTTACATAGCACGTGAGCACACAATATTTTCTACGTGGTTGGGAAAAACCAAAGAATATTGTATGATGTGTGAAAATTTTATAAAATGAAATTTTACAGTACATGAATACAGTAATACGTTGGTTCACAAATGCTTCTGTTTATAAACAGTTCAGTTCATGAACAGAAGCATTCAGTACCATTTTGCTTCTGTTTGTGAGCTTTGCATTGGACGGTGAACAGAACCGTGGCCATCTTCCTTGAATGAATATGAGCATGGCCATCTTTGCTAGACTTGTACAAGAATGAAAGTCATGAGCTGAGACACCACTGTAACTTCATTGGAACACAGTCCTACTCATTTGCCAATTTTGTCTCCACCCTCTGCCTTCTGTGGCAGCAGGCCTTGTCACAGACCACAGACTGCCCCCTTACCATACTACAAACCTCAGCCTATTAAGCACCTTGGGTCCACACTCGGTCATACCCAACATGTCCAAGCAGAAAGAGGAGAAAGTGGGACCCAGGTATTCAGCCTTCTTCCTACTGTAGTTGCTGCCCAGAAATGGACACCACAGCATTCTCAGCCCACAAGAAAACAGTATTGGGACAAAAGTAAAAGTTGAAAACAGAATAGTTCATCCTAGCAGAATTCATTACAAAATAAATGAAAATGAGGCTGCAAAGTAAGCTTCTGAGTGGCTCAATTAGCCAGACACAGAGTTTATTAATAACCAGTCTTTTTTGGTGGGGAGGGTGTTAAGACAGGTCTCATTATGTAGAGTATAGTCTGGCCTTGAACTCGCTTATATATCCCAGGCCAGCCTCAAACTCATTTGGATTCTCCTACCTCAGCTTCCCAAGTGCTAGGATTATAGGTGTGCACCATGCCCATCAGAGCCAGTCTGTTAAAGCTTGCTGGACTAGAGCATTGGGAGACTTGTCCAGAGAAGGCAAAGTGTTTAAGACCCTTAATCTTAGGAAAGAACTACACAGGATGGAGGAGGATAGAAAAGCAGCATTGGCATGAGTACAGAGCAAGGCTGTGACTTCTTCTCACTACCTGTGTCCCCAGGGCTTTGGCTCGGGGTTTGTGTAGATTCAGTGCTGGGTGGGATGCTAAGGAACAGCCTCTAGGTCCTGAGGGTCTTCCTGAACATCCTAGGGAGAGTGCACCAAAGCCTTCCCCAAAGGGTGTGGATAGAGGGAACAACGGGCAAGCTAGTGAAGCTGGTAAAACTCAAGTGTTCAAGGCTTGTGATCCATTTATTAGTAGGTGTCTTATGAGAACACCTGAATCTTGTGTGCTGGTCATGATGGATTTCATTGTTAGACTCTGCTGGCTATTCTTCTTTTTGTGGCTATCTTTGGAGCTCTGAATTTCTGTCAGACAAACTGGATGTCCTAACTTTGTTGTGACTTAACAGTGAGCAAGTATGTGTTTCTGTTTTTTTCTTGAGGTAAGGGTGGAGGTTTGCATTTCTTTAAATGGAAGCAGCACTTTAACCACTATTGTCAGTTATGGAATGGCTCTGAAAATTGGCTTTGCTGTAGACTTGATCATATTTCTGAGTGAAGTCAGTTTAATATTGTAAGGCAGAATAACCCTACAGAGTGTGGAGAGTCACTTGAACAACTAATGCTTCTTGACTCACAGAATGTCCAGCAGCTTGTTAGTCAGCTTTCTGTCATTCTGGCAGGGAACCTGAGTTAATCGATTATAATGAGAAACCATTTGGGGAGGTCACAGTTTTGGTGGTTTCAGTCCATGGTTGTTTAGCCACATGCCAAGGCAGTCACCATGGCAGCAGCATTTGGAGAGCAAAACTGCATATCTCATGTCCAAGAAGCAAGAGAGAAAATGAGAATGGCCTGGGGTCCCACCATCCCCTGACACATGCTGCTGGGCCCCTGCTGAAAGGTTCCATCACTTTCCAACAGCACCATCTTGGGTACCAAGTCTTACATGGGCTTGTGGGAAACAAATCAGAAGCGCAGCTTCCATAGAGCCACCCCAAGCCATTACAAGTTAGGGAGAGAGAGGAGCTCTGCATCCGAGCCTCGTGGATGGCTTGTGGCACATCCGTCCAGGGGTAGCTGCTGACCCATAGGTATTCTGGCCATTGATGCAAGTGGAAAGGCAGCTTCCATATTTCAGAATCCATTTAATTTCCCAGTGTAGGGGCTTCTGCCTGACCTTCAGGGGAAACGATTAATCTGTAACTTAATGATTTGATGAAGAACAAATACCAAGAGAATTCCATAATATCCCACAAGTGCATACAATGTGATAATTCCACATTATATCCCTCAGACAGATGTCAGCACTTCTGTATGGAAAAAAATTGTCAAAGGTAATGCATGTAAAATTTCGGAACAGATGAACACTCCTACAGTCTCAGTAGGCAACATTAACTTCTAACTCCAGCTGGGCACGTGTTGTCCCTCATCATTCAACTTGTTCTAACCAACTAGCTTTCATTGCCATTGCTATATTTTGAACTTCATCAATAGAAAATTGTGGGTATTTTTCTGCCCTGTCACCAAGCTTCTGTGAAAAATCGCAAGTCTACCTGCTGGCTGCTCAGGTCTTTGCCTTTGTAGGAAATGCTGTGGCCTAGGCTAGAATCCCACCATATTCTGGCTGAGTCACTAAAGTTCGGTTTGCTCTTGATCCCTGGAACTCACCACCACACGGATGCTTGTCATAGCCTATGGACGCCTCCCTCAGGATGGCCCAGCGGGCTGAACAGTTTATCAGGAGTGGTGTGTGATCTCAGATACCTTTCTGCATCTGTCTAAATGGTTGTATGGATCTCACAGTTGCTCCACTGAGCTATATTTCCAGCTCTATTTTTTAAAAAATTCAGTTTGAGACAAGAATTTCTGTAAATTGCCAAGCCCACACTTGTCTCCACCTGCCTCAGGTTTCTGTGTAGCTGGGATTACAGCTATACAGTAGCTACATTGTAATGGGCCTGCACCACTGACTCATGCTTTCAGTTTCCTAGGGCAGGCACTAGTGGCAAACCTATGGCATGTGTGCCACAGCGGACTTGTTACCATTAAACACTGAAAGGTTCGCTGTTACTGTTGTAGGGCATCACTGGTGAATCTGTGTTGCAGTCTCTTATAGCAGCATATCAAAAAAAATTGCCTCTGAACAGCAAGAACACCCCATGTTGTTCACTGCCAATAGCTGCAGGGTTCTGTTGCTGAGTAACTCATGCTTGGGTGACACCTGTGCTGGTTTTACCTCACCAGTGCACTCCGGTAGCAGCAAGCACAGCAAGACTAGAAGGGCTGAGTGAGCAGCCACTGCTGGGCAGCTGGGCCCACCAGGCACCTGCTCTCAGACACGTAACATTTCAGTTTTTTCTAATTTTTTAGTGTATCCTCGTTACATTTTTCTCATTGTTGAGTCAAAATAACTGATACCTAAAGTTAAAGTGGGAAATTTTATTTAGCTCAGTTTATGGAGATTTGTCTGTAGTTGACTGGCTCTCAGACAGGGTGGCTGTATAGAGGAGAAATAGTTCATAGGGGGCAGAAGGTAGCAAAGCAAGCAAGGGTTGACTAGCTCTGTCTTACTCTTCTCTCGTTGCTGGGACAAATACCTGACACCCAGGTTGAAAAAGGAAAGGTTTATTTAGCTCACGGTTACTGGAGATTTCAGTCCATACTCAGCTGGGTCCGAGGCAGAGCAGCACAGAGCAGAAAGCAACCTTTCATGGTGGTGGCAAAGAGCAAGCAAGCAAAAGAAAGAGTTGCAGCAGCTGAAGCAGCTGGCTTCTCCTCCCTCCTTACATTGTAATGCAAATTACCTGCCCCAGGGCAGGTACAGCATGCACACCCAAAATAATCAAACCTGAACTCTGGAGGCCACCCCATGATTGCATGAGGCTTTGGGGGGACACCTGTACACAAACCCTAACAAGCTCTTTCTAGCCCTTACTTTTATCTAGGCTACTTAGGGTAGTCAGCACTCACACCCTTAATTCTAGTGCCCTTGAGCCTAGCATTGCACCGTGAGTCAATCACAGCATCACATACTAGAGCTCCAGCTCCTGAAAAGCCCTACCTATGACCACGTAAGCTTTGGGGAGACATTTAAATGCAAGCCATGACACAGTATTTACCTGGATATTTTTGGGATTACTAACAGAACTTTTTTTTATTTTTTATTTTTATTTTTTTTTTGCGGAACCGGGGATTGAACTCAGGCCCTTGTGCTTTGCCAGGCAAGCGCTTATTCCACTGAGCCATCTCCCTGGCCCCAAGAATTTTTGTGTCAGATCCACAGTATTTTAGATGTAACATCAAAAATGGCAAGTTAATGTTTCTGCACTTTTATGTACCTGACATAGAATGTTGTAATTTTGGCAGTCTTCATGCAAAAATTGGTAAAAGGTAAAGAGTGGGCACTTCTGAGGCCCTGCAGCCAGCCTCCTGCTTCACTGCAGAGCTGCTTGCTATGCAGTGTGTTCCAGGGCACTTTTCTTATGTAAAGTGAGGGTCTCACTGTGGAGCTCAAACTCTAGTGACCCTCCTGTTTTCAGCCTCCCCAGTGCTGGGGTTATAGGCATGTGCCACCATGCCCAGTCTCAGTGGCTGGCTCAGTGCACTCAGGGGCAGGGCTGATGTAGTGTGTGGTGCCAGGGATTCCGGACCCTGCGCTTACCTAAGCAGACACTTAGTTTCCTGAGCTATCTTGCTGGCCCTCCCTTTGCTGTCTTTTCAGAGTCTATGTACAGCTCTCCTTCCAGCGGATGACCCCCTTTCATGTCATTCATGGCCTTATACCCTTGTTCCTACACTGCCTTTGTGTAGGACTGTGCGTAGGTTCTCTTGGGACTGTCGCCTCTAGGAGAAAACAAATATGGAGATTAAAAGTTTAATGACGCAGGACATGGTGGTACATGTAGGTATGTAATCCTAACTACTCCGAAAGCTGAGGTAGGATCACAAGTTTGAGGCCAGCCTAGACAATTCAGATACTCCCTCAAAATAAAATTTTAAAACATAGTTGGGGGTATAGCTCATGGTAGAGTGCCCCACTTGGGTTCAATCCTCCAGTATCACATACGCACACACAAGAAAATTTAATGAAATATTTGTTAGTCACCTATGCATAAATTTTCACAGAGCAGTTTATAGGTGAGTGGTTTGAGTAGTTATTATAAATTTGGCACTTGAGTGTCCCAAGTAGTAGCCAGTGTCTTTTGCTCCATCAAAGTTACACGGATAGAACAATTCCTAAATGTTGAAGTTTGATGTGATAGTACATGCCTGTAAGCCCAGAATTGAGGGGGGCTGAGACAAGGTTGTAAAATTGGGCCTCGCCTAGGCCATTTAGTGATTTAGCAAGACCCTGTTTAAGAGGGAAAAAAAAGAAAAAACAAAACAAAAAATGGGCTAAGGATGTAGCTCAGTGGAAAGCCCCTTGGTTCAGTGCTCAGTCCAGCAAAAACTAAATAAATAAATTATTTTTACAAAAATAATAATTTTTTAAAAGTCAATAGCTGTTTTTGTTTCTCAAAATCCATCCTTCCCCGGGGCCTGCAGGATGCCAGCCTGGCCCTGCAGTCAAGCCCAGAGCTCAGTTAATGCCTATGCTTGGGAGCCCCTGTGGTCTAGCTGGCAGGGCCACATGCTGGCCACCTCAGGAGTGGCCAAGGTGCCCTAAAAGCGTGCTAATGGAGACAAAAGAGAGATGGACCGATTTCACAGGAGATTCTGTCTGCTTCCTCCCTCTTGTGCTATGACTGTGGGCGGTGAGCACACACTGTGGGCGGTAGGCATAGACATCATCTTGTCCACTGCACAGGTAGGTTGGAAGCACACACCGGCCTGGCTCACAGGCAGGGCTGTGGAGGGAGATAGCTACTGCAGATTCCCCAGTAGACCAGTGTGGGAAGCTCAGAGCTGTTGCCCGTCACAGCTGCAGAGATGGTGGGGAACTAGCAGCAGATCTAGACTGTTAGACTGCACTGGCACGGCACCCGAGTCCTCCAGCAGCCACCTGTGCTCTGCAGTGATATCTGAGGGTCTGCGACATAGATGGGCAAGGAGGTTGCTGCCATAGTCCTAGGAGGCCTCAGCAGGTCCAGAGCCTGCCCTTCCACTCCAGGTGCTCACATTGGGTATTAGCATCTCATCTCAGTGTTCCTGTAAGCCTGTGTGTGGACACTTGTGCACCGTGTTGGACCCAGTGGCTTGCACTGCACTTTTTATACTAGTAGCAGTCCTTGAATTCCATAATCCAAACCTACAGCCTCCTTTATGTGATGTTCACAAAGAGTTTTACTACAATTCCTTGTCTGCTGAAAGTTAAAGTCAAAAAAAAATTTTTAAGTGTATGTTCGCAGTACACAGTGACTACATTCATCATAGGGAGTTGGTACTTGTATTTAACACATTATCTGTTAATTTTTAATAGCGGAAATGAGGAAACAGAGGGAGTTCTATCACAAGTTGGGCATGGAGGTGCCAGGCGACATCAAGGGGGAGGCGTGCTCTGCAAAACAGCATTTGGATCCCCGGAATGGTGAGTGGCCCACAATGCTCCATGAATTACAGCAGCAGGCTTACCAGGCCTCTCATAGGCTCACATTTAGGTGCTTTCACCAGAAAGTGACAAACCCGTGGTTGGGAGAGGGTTTTTTCCTTCATCATGGTGCACACCCAGGAGTGTAATGTGGAAAACGAGGTCACAGGAAGTTCTTGGAGGTCAGGTGGAGGGCAGAGGGCAAGGAACGTAGCACCTGTGGGAGAAGTATGGAAGGTAGGCAGGTAAGGTTTTAACTCTGCTTACTTTATTATTATATGGCAAATAATGATTTGCTTTTGTCATAAAGTTAACTTAAGACATCTATATTATAAATCATTCAAATCTTTGAGGTTTGGTGCTGTCATACAAGTTCCTAAAAAACCACACAAGTTTTTCTAGTGGAACCACATGAGTTCCTAAGAAATTTAGACCATGTCAGATCTGGCACATGCCTTTAATCCCATCACTCATAAAACTGAGGCAGGATCACAAATTTGAGTACCACCCAGATAATTTAACAAGACTCTTTCACCAAAACTAAGAAATAAATTTACGGAAAGAAATAGGGCTGGGATATAGTTCAGTGCAAAGACCCTAGGATCAGTCCCTAGAACCACACACACAAAAAATCTTGTTAAGAATGTAGCTCAGTTGTAGATTGCTTGCCTAGCATACATGAAGTCCTGGGTTTAATCCCCCATACCGCAAGGAAAAAAAAGATCTTTAGATTCATTTAATAGTCTGAGAAGATGAGCGCAGACCCTCTGCCCCTGGGAGAGTCAGCTGCCAGGTCTTGGAGAAAGCCAGGCCAGGCTGCAGGCCCATCGCGTGCTGTCCAGGGATTTAAGGATCTGGTCTTGACTGCTGTTAGTGTAGCAAGGCTGCAGGAGTCAGGCGTCCCAGGGAGGGGCTGCGGGGTGAGCATCGCGTGGTTCTCAGAGCTCGTTGCTTCTTTCACTAGTGCCAGTACTTTGATGTCCCTGACACATCCACTCACAGTCCCACCTTTCCCAGGTTAGCCTCAGGGAACCCTGCTCTGTGGAGAAATGTGGTGTGTGAGAGACTTGTGGCCTGGCTCTGACACTCAGCAGGCTTCTCATGACCATTCTTGGGAGAGTGAATGTCCATGCATTTAAAGTGTGTGCTAGTTTCTTAAATAGCGTAACACTTTAGGCTACATAATACAGGCTGCGTATCCCTGTCCAGACTGTCTGGGACAGGTCTGGGCATGAATTCGTTTGTGTTTCATATATGTGTTTTACATTCCCTGAAGATACATTTACACAGTATTTTTAGTGTAATGTGTTGGACTGTAGCCAGTCACATATAATCATTAGTTTATCTACTTTTGTACTGCCAGTTGTGGACGTTTCTCCTTATAACTCAAAATGTTTTAGATTTTGGAGCACTTAGGATTTTGCATTAGGGGTGCTCAACCTATACCCTGTATTCTGTTCATTATGCTAAAAGGTGAAACCAAAGCAGATGACAGTTCAAGCAAAGAGACAGCAGAAGAGAGACAAGAAGAAGACAATGATTACCACAGGAGCGATGAGCAGGTGGGTCCTCTGCATTCACATCCCAGAACTGTTCTGCATGCTTACAGCACTGTTTCAAGGAAACCAAAGATGAAATGTCCTATTCCTTTGTCCTTTTTACCTCTGAGCTCCTCACTTTATCTTTCTTTAAATTATCAAAGTGCTGGGCCAACGAGGTAGCTGAGTGAACTAAGCGCCTGCTTAGGCAAGCTCAGGGACCAAGGTTTGATCCCCAGCACCACGTGCCACGCCAGCACTGCCCCCAGCTGTGCTGAGCCAGCCACCCAGACCGGGCGTGGTGGTGCATGCCTGTAATCCCAGTGCTGGGGAGGCTGAAAACAGAAGGATCACTCACTATGAGTCCAAGCTGCATAGTACAACCCTGTACCAAATAACATTTAAAATTTTTTTAAATGTGTGTGTGTGTGTGTGTGGCCAGCTTAGCCCATCAGGGGGCAGGGCTGGCTGGCATGTGGTGCTGGGGGATTGAAC
>NDGN011460047.1:0-17084 GCA_002564285.1 Tympanoctomys barrerae | reverse complement strand
AGAGTTGTAGCTTTTGGATCTGAAAAGGTCAGTGAAATCCCCTCAGGATTTATCCTGAGATCCAGAACAGTTATACTTCTAAAACAGTACCTACTATGTGCCAGGTATCTATTGTGCTGAGGGCTTTAATACAAAGAAATAGCTCCCACATATGAGCACCCACTGTGTGCCCAGCCTTGTGCTCAGTGTTTTACTGAGCAGTAACAGCCCATGCATTTTTAAGCACCTACCATATGCCAGGCACTGTGCCAGGAGCCTACATAAAAGTGGTGACAGTCTGTACTTATTAATCACCTACTGTGTGCACCCAGTACCAAAGGCTTTAGAGTTAAGTGTGTATCTGAACAGAATCTGCACTCACTGCGCATGCTAGGAGGACCTTTCATACTGTAGAGCCAACTTTGGCACCTACTATGCACCTTGTCCTAGGCCAACTTTTTATTGCACCACTGCTAGGCACTTACTGTATAACAGGGCCTTGTACCTGGAGGCCTGCAGGGCAGTAACAATGGTTTTCGGCACCTGTGATCCTAGCCCCAAGTTTAGCTCTCCGTCAACTGCCAATAGCCGACTGTGCGCGCTGCCCACTCCATCTTGCGCCTCTTACAAGGCTCACACTGTAGGTCAGCTGGTGATGTCACACACTGAGCACCTACACAAGGCCAGAGCTGTCCCTGGGGACCCAGTGCCTGTGCTTTTGCAGTGCCAGGTACCATATGCCCAGAGCAGCAAGAAAAGCCCCACCAGTGTGGTACCCACCATGTGCCAGGCACCACATACCAAGGGGAATAGCCACAGAATCCCTATCCGTTGAGCACCTACTCTGTACTAGGCACTTGCTAAGGGCTTCAGAAACAGTAGAAGCATCACTTTGTCAAATACCTACTGTGTACCAGGCATCAGATGCCAAGGGAGAAATAAGGCCCGTCACGTGATAAGCACAGTCACGTGAGCGCAGAATGCGCCTCGACGGTGCCGAGGGTGCAGTGCCTGCTGACAGCTTTCTACGCATTGTCCCATGGGTCCCCATGCTCCTGTAGGTAGGTGGCACTGTCACTGTGTGCACTGGCCCCACTCTGTGACAGGGGGTGGGGAGCCTGATGGGATCTTAAGCCTGTGGTTGGGGTCTCTGCTAGCCCTGGAATAGACCCGCTAGGTGTTAGGTCCTTCCCCTGCTTTTTTTCTGGTGGTGCTGGAGACAACCATGTACCTCTGCACTGAGCTCTCTCCTACTCTAGCCTTTTACTTTTTGAGGTAGGGACTGTATAAGTTGTCCAGGGTGCTCTTGAACTGGCAAGCCTCCTGCCTCAGCCTCCCAGAGTGCTGGGATGACAGCTGTGTGTCACCATGCCTGGCTCCCACCCTGTGTGTTTCTGTACTGTCTCTCCCAATGCTCCCAGAAGCGCAGAAGTGAGCCCTACTGCACAGGTGAGGAAACTGAGGCTCAAGTACATCACAGTGCTTACCCAAGGGCCTTGGAGGCAGAGGGGGCGTGGAGTGGGGAGCAGGCTAGGGAGGCTCTTGGCCATGTTAGCTTGAAGGTGGGGGTCCCAACCACAGTGGGGCTAGCTAGGGCGCACACATGCAGCCTAGGAGGCCGCTGCTGAGGCCCTCTGGACTCTCCCTACCCACTGCGGTGGTAGCTGGCCCTGGACTCATGTTTACTAAACAATCACTGTTCTGGGCTCTGAAACCAGAGACACATGCCAGCCTGGCCTCGGAGGGCCCTGCCACACCAGCCACCACCAGGGCTTGTGTCAACTCTAATTAGCCCTTGGTCTCAGCCACGGGAGACCCCTCCTGTCGCCGAGCACTGGGCCAGGCGCCCTTTCTTGACCAGCCATCCCAACCGGAGTGCCCAGGGGAAATTGGGCAAGGGTGGAAAAACCAACCGGGTATGTGCTGGAAGGAATGGATTTGCTGAGAAACAGGGAGGGGGAAAAAAACAAACTAAAACCATAATAAAATCAGAGACAGTGATGGTGACAGGCGATAGCGGTGATGATGGGAAAAATCATAATAAAAGAAAGAAAGACGCCGTCCAGAAATCTCCCAGTCTGTTACCTACCTTCTTGCTCCACTGCTAACTTACAGACTTTCTTACGAGGGAGGCAGCAGCAGTGGACTGAGCTACGGGCAGAGCGAGCTCTGGGGTCTCCGGCCCCCGACGGTGTGAGAGCCCCCCATGAGCCGCCTGCCTCCACCTACCCTGTGTCAGACTAAGGGGCTGCGGCTCGGGGAGACACGCCTGGCCCTGCATCTCTGCTGCGGGGTCTCTGGGCCCACCCTGCTCAGATGAGAAACGGGTAGCCCCTTCTCCCATCCCTGTCCTGGGCCGCCCCGAGGTTCGCAGGGCGGGGCCGCTTTCTGGATGACCTCAGGGGTGGCGAGCTTCACAATCCAGCCCAACCTGAGTAGTGTCTTGGGAAAGGTGGGGACGGATGCATGATGACCACGTGGTAACCTCCTGCGGGGCTGTGTGCATGGTACAGAGCCACATGGCAAGTGGCCGGGGACACAGGGTGGGCTGTGTTTGTGAAGTCGCTGGAGACCGGCTCATACTCACCTTCACGACGCCGATGCCTCTGCCTCCTCCCCCTCAGGTGGCCGCCCAGGCCACAGGCCACCCTCACTACCCGCCGCCTGCCAGGGATGCACCCAGATGTCCCTGAACTGCGGATGCCAGCTCAGCTCAGGAGCAGGGAAAGAGTTGTGGGGCCTTGTTTCTGTGGCCTCTCAGCTGGGGCAGGCCCTGGCCCAGGGCGGTGCCCTCCACGGCCCTGAGACCACCTGCTGTGCAGATGCCCGGGCCTAGAGGCCTGAGCACTGCGGGTTCTTCCAGAAGGATGCCTGAGGCGGCCACGCAGCGACTGACAGGGGGCGGGCAGGGGAGGAGCAGGGGCCACATGGCCAGGCCCCAGGGGTGGGTGGTAGAAAAAGGGAGCAGGGGACAGCAAAGGGGCCACTGTGGCCCAAGCTTGGAGCAGGCAGCAAGGGCAGCAGCAGCAGGGGGCACAGAGTGGCCCAGAGCCAGCTGCTGATGACAGGGAGGCAGGCAGGCACAGCAAATCTCCGGACCCGAGAGCCCTGTGTCGGGGCCGCACCCTCCCCATCTACCCCAGTACTGCTCCCCCCTCCACTCCATCCCGGGCCACTGCGGACTTGTCCTAGGGCCCCGGGTGCCGCAGCTCGGGGCCAGGAAGTGCCCCAGATGGTGTCCTCTGCAGGTGTGGGCAGTGACCCTGCCTCACAGTGCCCCCAGGGATACACACTGAGAGGGCACAACGTGGCTGTGCCAGGCAGGGAGCAGAGCCGCGGAGCATTCGGAGAAGGCTCGACTCAAGCACAACCTGGCCGCCTCTCCTCATCCCTGGCCCTGCACCTGGGTCGCGGGGCCTCAGGATACATAGGACCTCTTGGCAGGGAAACTGAGGCACAGCCGAGGTCAAAGCCGGGCGGAGCGGCCTGCTGCCACCGCCCCTCCCCCCGCCCCCCCAGCGCAGGCGCGAGACACCTACTGGACTGCAGCGTGCGCTGCCGCACGGGCGCGGTGAAGGCACCCAGGCCCTGCGGGGAGCGCGCCGCCAGGCGGAAGGCGTACTCCGTGTTGGGCTTGAGGTCATCCACCACGAAGACGGTGGTTGGGTCAAACGTCCTGCCCACCTGCAAAGGGGACGAAACACAGACGGAGAACCAGGGGCAGAGCGACGGAGACAGGTGAGAGATGGGGACAGAGACATGAGCAGAGCCAGACACACAGGATGTAACCAGTTAGGGAGCCGGGCGGGGCAAGAGGCGCACAGCAGCCTGGGCCCGGCCTCCCACCGTACCTCACGGCCGCGGTCGCCTTCGCGGAAGAGCAGCTCGTACTTGATGATGCTCTCCTGCCGGGGCGGGCTCCAAGACAGCCCGATGCTGGTCTCCGACTTGGCCTCGGCCCGCAAGTTCATAGGCTGGCCAGGCACTGCAGGAGGAGGAGAAGTGGGGCAAGGGACCTCGGTTTTCTCTCATCACCTGTCCACCTCCATTCTTCATCCCTCTCCTTCCAATGGACAAACATCTAAAAACTGACCTTTGCAACCACTAAGGTGCGGTCCCTGCCCCACGCAAGTTAAATGACAAACAAGGAAGAAGCCTGTTTTAAATATGGGTCCTCATTTTGTAGCCACCTGAGAAGCCCAGCTGTCCAGCCCTGTCACTCGGGTACCCGCAGTCTAAGATTTTAGGGTTAAAAAGCCAGAACCCCAAAGGAAAAGGCAGGAACCACAACAGCCTGCCCTTCTGCATCCTTAAGTGCAGCAGGCTGAGGCCCTGGTTTCAGGAGCACAGCAGACAGGGACTCAAAAATCCAAGCAAAAACGGGGTTGGGGGCGTGGCTAGAAGCTAATGTGTGAGGGAGCAGGCTCAAGCAGCTGCTAGAGTGTGCCAGCAGCCGCCACTAGACTTTCTTGGAACAACCCTTATGTGTAATTCCCCAACTTCTGTTTCTACAGCATTGAGGATTAAACCCATGGTCTTCACCCTGGACCCCATCCGCAGCCCACCTTCTCTTTATTTTCGGATGAGATCTTGCTAAATTGTTAGGTGGCTCAAGCTGGGCAGAACTAGAGAGGCTCCTGCCTCAGCCTCCCAGCATGAGAGGACAGCATCCTGGCGAGCATGTACAAGCGTCATGTATCTGCTGCCCACCCCAGGTACAGTGGCCTCACCTCCCTGCTGTGTCTTGACCTGGATGGGGTCCGAGAGCGGCCCGTCACCCACCGACGTGAAGGCCAGCACGCGCACGGTGTAGGTCTCGTCCTCCAGCAGGCTGCCCACGGTGGTCAGCAGGCTGTCGTCCACATTGTGCTTCTGCCAGTTGCCCACGGGGTGCTCGGGCTCCATGGTGTAGTAGACACGGTAGCCGCGGATGAGCCCGTTGGGCTCCACAGGCTCCTCCCACTGCACAATCATGGTGGAGGCACTGAGCATGCGGGCCTGCACATTGCGTGGGGCACTGGCCGGCGCCTGCTCGCCCGTGCGCGTCACCACTGACTCGCTGGGGGGCCCCTGGCCGATGGAGTTCACAGCCGACACCCAGATCTCGTACTCAGAGTTGGGGCTGAGCCCACCGATGCTGTAGCGCGTGGTAGTAATGTCCTCCTTGATCTGGTACGGCCCATCCTGGCTCTTGGACTTGTACTCGATGACGTAGTAGGACACAGGGTCTGGGTTGCCCGAGTCCCACGTGATGGTGATACTGGTAGCTGTGTTCTCAGTCACCATAGGCGTTCCAGGGGCTTTGGGCAGAGCTGTGGGCGGGAGGCCGGGTCACACACTGGGGCTGTGTGCCACTGAACCCACAATCCCTCTCTAAGTTTTGATTCCCACAGAGGAATCATGGGTCTAACAACCCCAAACCACCTCGTTTATAGCGCAAGTGGGCCTGCTGTAGCCCAGGCCAGCACTGTGGAGCTGCAGTTTTTATTTACTATTTGTCTTTTTGAGTTAGGGCTTCACTGTGGAGCTGAGGTTGGCCTTGAGCTCACTGTGTAGCCTGGGCTGCTCTCGGACTTGCAACAATCCTCCTGTCTCAGCCTCCTGAGTGCTGGGATTACAGGCTTGAACCACCATGCCCGGCTTTGGTTTTATTTTTATAGCAAGGGAGATTAGACCCAGAGCCTCTGTACTCCATCCCCAGCCCTTTTTATTTTGTTTTATTCTTTGTGGTACTGGGGATAGAACTCGGAACTTTGCTCTTGCCAGGCAGGTGCCTAGCCTGCCAAGCTATATCCCTTGCCATCCCAGCCCTTTTGAAACTTTAATTTGGAACAGGGCTTCAGCCTCTGGAGTGCTGGGATGACAGGCATGTGCCATTGCACCCTGCTCTCAAAGTCTTAGGTGGCCAAGGCAAAATAGAAGTGACTGCCTGGCCCCGCCCTGACTCACACTTCACGGTGATCTGGGCCACAGCCTCGATGACACCCAGGCTGGACATGGCCACACACGTGTAGTTGGCCGAGTCCTTGACGTCTGTGAGCTCCAGCACGTTGCGGCCCACAGGCATGTCGTCCTCGGGTGTCAAGTCCTCGGCGCCCTGCATCCACTTGACATAGGGCATGGGTGAGCCCACAGCCACGCAGGTGATGTTCACGTTGCCCCCCGGCATGATTTCATGGCTCATGGGGAGGATGGAGAAGCGGGGGGCCACGCGGCGGACTGGGGGCCGTCGGGGCGGGGCGGGAAGAGAGGAGTGGGGCGAAACAGAGGTGGAGAGAAAGACACAGAGGAAAAAACAAAGTAGAAAACCATTTAAATATAAACAGGGCTGCTGCTCTCTCCCCGTTCATTTTTCTCCCCCAAATGAAAAGAAACAAACAAATCCAAATGAAGAAAACAAATTCCAACACAAAGAAACCAAAACTTCAAAGGAAGGTACTTCACAAACAATAGAGAGAGATATACCGATATAGAATAAAGACATAAAGCATTATCTCATAGCCACTGGGTTTCAGAGACCAGAGGGACCCTGGTCACAGCACAGACGTGGACACAAAAATTTATCAGTGGTTTCTCATCTTTGCTTTCGGACATGGCTGTGGGGGCAGCGTTGTCGCCGCCCAACACTCCCGTGGCTGTGCTGCTCTGAGAGCGCTGGGAGGGTCTGGCTGCAAGAGGTGGGGTTGGGGACTTCAGGGGGACACTCATGGCTGTCCAGGGCACTTAGGCTCCGACTAGCTGCGGAGGGACAGACTGAGGTGCGGGGAGCTGGGGCCCCTGCACGTGGTCCCTTCAGGTGACTTTTGGGGTCTCCTCACCCCCCAAGGAAAAGATGAGAAAACTCTAATGAAATTTTTGTGGTTTTGGGTATAGAAACCCTTCTAAAAGCTTCTGTCGGATCTGACAAGTTTTGATCAATAAATGCAGCTCTCAAAATCCACAAACATCATGCAAAATAGGTTGAGAGAGAGAGAAGAGAGGAAAGAGAGAGAGCGGGAAAGAGAGAGGACACGGAGGAGGGATGCAGAGGGGCCTGGATTGGGGGACTCGTGTGAGGAGCGGAGCGGAGATGCGTGGAGACAGAGAACCGGGCGCCGGGGCGGAGGGCGGGCGGGACAGAGGGGCAGGGCCCGCTTCACTGCTGCGGATGGATTCTAGCAGATGCGACCCAATGCGGACCTCACATTGTCACATCACGGCCCTGGCAGAGTTCTAAAGAGGATATTAATAATAACAATGTCAGCGACAACGCGGGATAGCTGGGTGCTTAGGAGACGAACGGGTCTGTGCGCTGCTCAGCGGGGAGCAGGGCCGCCTTCTGTCGTGGGGACGAAGGCGGCGGGACTCATTTCGGGGCTCCGTTTTCGGAAGGCAGGTGAGCTCCGGAGTTGGGCTGGGGCAGAGGCAGGGAAAGCCTGGATGGGGCATCTAGCCAGGGAGGCAGCTCCCTGGCTGACCGCTTGGGGCCTAAAATGCCACCAGGCGAGCCCAGAACTGGGTGGGGACCTGAGATTTTCTGATGGGCTGGAAGCTCCACCAAACTAAAGCGCTCCTGGAGGCCACGCGGCAACCCGCAGCAGCTGCCTCCGACTGGGATGTGACTGGGAGGTCTAAGTCGCTCCACTCTGGAGGGGACTCCGGTGAGAGAAAGAGCAACCCTACCCTTTCTGGTCGGGCTTCAGGCTCTGGCTGGAAACCCGGACGGACCTCTGGGGTGGGTGGGAGCAAGGGTGTGGAAGCCCGCTGGAAAACGAAGCCCACGAAATGTCCAGAGTTGCGGTGGAGACAGGATAGAGGGGTGGGGAGGGGACAGAGGGGCCATGCAGATGGATAGATGGGCGGATGGATGGACGGACGGATGAACAGAGAGGTGGAGAAGGCAGCGGGGGCTGAGAGGGGGTGCACTAGGCAGGGTGAGGCAGAGGGAGGGGCTGAAAGGGGTCTGGCCAGCCAGCTGCAGGTGTCCACAGCGAGGCCAGGGCAGGAGCTGCCCAGGACGCAGGCCGGGTTGTCATGGAGACGGAACACGATGGGGGATGCGTGGGGGGGGCGACTAATTAATCCAGGACAGAAACGGCATCGACATCCAAAACAAAACGGGCTGAGGGAGGGGGAAGAAACGAATGAAAAAGGAAAAGGCAAAAGCCAAAAAAGAAAAGGAAAAAAAAATTAAAAATTCAAACAGAAACACCCCATTGAAATAAAACAACACCCAAAGAAAGAAAAAGAAAAAAAAGTAACCATGGAATGGGTGTGGGGCTGGAAATCAGGGCTGAAAGGAGGGGGCAGGGGCTTCCCCAGGGAGACGCCCGCCCCCCGGCAGAACACAGGGTCTGGCCTCCCACCTGGCCCAATGCCAGGCAGCAGAGGGTCCCAGGCAGCCATGGGGCGAGGCCTCGCGGGGTGCCCGGCCCTGAGTTGGACCCTCTCGCTGTGGACCCTGCACCCCAGGTCTCGAATCACACAGCAAAGCGGACCCAGCCTCCTCCAGGGTGGCTGAGGGGCCCTGGGCAGCCCCACCCCAACCTTGGTCTCATCTGCAGAACCCGTGTGCAGCAGGGAAGGAGCCCAGGCGGGGGCTGAGGGGAGCCACCTTCCCACCTCCTGGGTGGGGGCAGAGCAAGAAGATTCTCTGCTTCGAGGGAGGCTGAAGGCCAAGTGGCTTTTTAAAACCCAACAGTAGGAAATTCCTGTCAGGTCCCTGTCTTGCGGTGCCACGAGGATGAGAGGCCCCATTTGCAGATGATAAACCGAGGGTCACAGAAGTGACAGGACAAGCAAGAAGGGGTACAGTCAGGGCGCCAAGCCAGGCCTGCCTGGTCCCTGCCTTTCACACAAAACGAGCCTTCCCTCATGATGGTAGATAACAAGAATTAGAGCCAGCTGTCCCCCTTATCTTGACTATTTCCAAACCTGAGCAGCCTGACCCCCTGGGACACCAGTGCACAAAAGCACTTGTCACCCATGCACAGCTCCATCAGCTGAGTAGCAGCTACGATGGACGCCATCCGGCAGCCCTCATAACTGTCCAGAAGCCATTGGTAAAAGGCTCACTCCTTGAGGGATTACTGAACTACGGCTGGGGCTATGACTTATTTTTAGGATCTAAAGGTTATAAGTCCAGTTTTCTCTTCTACAGGCCCAACATCCTGTCAAGAAGACCCTGCTCATGCCTGCACTTTAAGGCTTTGTGTCTTAAGAGATGCCTCCAGCTTTCAAAAGCAGACGCTGGGCATGACACCGACGTGCCAACCAGGTGGCCATCTGAGAATCGGCAGAACGTGAAGGAGTGCTCGTCAGCAACTCCCCGCGTGGCCAGCAGCCCTCAGTTAAGGGCTGGCCAGGCCTTTCTGACTGCCAAAACAGTAGCTCTCGCTCTGTCTCCTGACATGCTCGTGTCTGGCATGGGAGTCAAGAAGAGGGCTGGTCTGCCGAGAATTTAAGATGTGCGGCCCTCGGGACTAGGGGCCCTGGGTGTCCTCCCAGCTGGAAGGACAGGATGGCTGACGCTGTGTTCTGCCCGGTTGGTGCTGGTTCCCGCCCACGTCATCTTTCCACCCCTGGCTGCAAGCTTAAGGTGCAGGTAAGAAAGGTGAGCACGGGGCCCACGGGATGGAGAGGCCCGGCGGAGCCCCCGCCCCCAATTACCGACCTGAATAGAGGGTCCAGGCGGGTTATAAGGGACGACACCAGCCTTGTGGTCAGCACGCTCCAGCTGGCTCTGGTCCCCAGCTCTTCTCGTCACCGAGTGGCCGGGGAGGCTCCCAGCGGGGGGACCCGCGTGGGCGAAGGGGTGGGGGGCTGTGGGAGTGGGGGCGGTGGCGGGTGGAGGGTGGTCGCTTCAAACCCAATTCACATGGAAAAACAACTCAAAAACCATCAAAGCAACCAGGAGACGGCCCCTCCCCCAGGCAGGAAGAGGCAGAAACTCAAAAAAATCAAAACTAGGGTTCAGGGTAGGTTTGGGGGGGGGGAGGCAGAGTGAAGGGAGGCGGGCAGAGGTGGGGCAGGGAGGAAACTCAAAAGTGAGGTGGTTTGGCTGAAGCATCAGGTGGGGTCCCAACAGTGTCAGACAGCTCAGGATCCAGCAAGCCGCAGCTTGGGGTGCGGGGAGCTCTGCAGGCCATTTTGGGGTGAGAGAGGCCTCGAGACACTTCTCCAAACTCCAAAATGGACACTTATGCCAGCGGGGAGGGCAGGGACAGATGCTAGGAAGGGGTGCAGCCTCCGGGAGGGGGAGAGATGCTTAGATTACACCCGTCAGGCAAGTGGGGCTGGCCAGAGCCTAATTTCAAGCCCATTTCTGGACCTTGCGGTGGGACCCCAGGTGGGGGTATGGGGAGGTGGGCACCACCGGAGGGTGTGCTGCCCCCTCGCCTGTCCTCTGGTCAGCAGAGCTGGGCCCACCCCCCCATCCTCTTTCCTTTCTGATGAAGCCATGATAGGATGTGGAAGGGACCTAGACCCCTTACCAAGGCCTTGCAGTTGGCTAAGCTACATGTTTTTACAAAATGGTTGGGGTAGTTTTGGGAGTGAGGTTACCCGCTTTCCTCTTTTGGTTTCATCCAATCAACAGCCACCCTCCGGGCTCTGCAGGTGACAGGGTGTAATCTAAGAGTCCCCTCCGCCCCGCCCCCACCCACAGAGGGCCAGCCGTGCACAGGGAGGGAGGCAGGCAGGCAGCAGGCGACGAGTCCCGGCTCAGTGTTCCTGCACAGAGCCCCTCCCCCATGACGCAGGAGGAGAAGGGCTGGGTCTCATCTGACACGGCCTGTGCCCTGACCAGAGCAGGGATCATAGAGCTGGCCAGCGGATCCTCAGGGAAGTCACCTTGGGGAACTGTGCCTGCCCTGTTTGGGGGACACAGAGGGCATGCAGAATGCCTGAGGACACATCCACCAAGTCTAGGACTCGGGTGCCAGTGGGGGATACCACAGACCCTGGTCCACAGGAAAGGCAGCCTCACTGGCCCTTCAGCTGCCCACACCATGAAGGTTCGTATTTTTCAAGAGACTAGATGATTAACAGTCACAGAGAACAGCTGTCTCCTCCAAGGCAGATCTGTTAATTTCAGGTGACAAATTTGGGCAGGTAAAAAGGTTTGGGGTGGGGTTGAGAGGGGGACTGGTAAGATAGCTCAGTGGACTAAGTGCCTGTTTAGGCAAGTGCAGGGATCAGGGTCTGATCCCGAGCTCCACATGCCATGCGGGTTATGTCCCGGGGCCCACTGAGCCAGCCACTGAGACCTGGCATCGTGGAGCACGCCTGTAATCCCAGAACTGGGGAGGCTAAAAACAGGAGGACCACTGTGAGTCTGAGCTTAGTGAGACCCTGTACCAAAAAAATAAAAACTGAAGGGCCAGGGTTAGGTGGGAATACTGTGCCCTGGGATGTCTCGGCTCTGGGAGGCTGCAGACTAGTAGTTGCAGAGTGATGCTGTGGCTGGAGAGGCTTCTGGAGGGCTAGCCGCTGCCTAAAGGGTGGCTTGGCTGTGTGTTTTGTTCTGTCCTGGGTATTGAACTCAGATACTTCACACTGAGCTATATTCCCAACCCTTCAAAATGATTCAAACAATTGAGGCGGGGGGAGGAGGGGGGGAGGCTGTTGCTAAATTGCCAGTGCTACTTGCCATCCCTCTGCCTGCCTCAGCCTCCCAGACTGCTGGGATGACAGGCATGTGGCACTGTGTTACGGTTTGCCTAGCTTTCAAGCTGTCTTTGTCACCCCTATTTCTGCGGCTGCTGAATTTGCCAGGCGGATGTCGGGGCGGCTCTGGAGGAGCTACTGGGGTTGGGATTGGAGCCAGGAGACAATGCAATTCCAGGAGCTCAGAAAAGCACTGAAGAAAAAAAAAAAAAAATCCCACCCTGAGCACATGAATTAGCTTCTGCCCTGTGTTTTCAACACAGCTTCCCATTTGCCACCTATTTGAACAGTAGACACGGGCGGAAGGAGGGAAGAGGGGTGGGACGTATTCAGGGGGATGTGGATGCAGCCCTGACAGGCTTCCATGCAGCAGGATAGGCTGGCAACCTTGGGGGGTGGTGGTCAGGCTGCTCAGAGGAGGAGGGGCTCCAGTTGATTCACCCAAGGTCATTGCAGTGGGTGGGGACAGGGCCCCAGCCACTCAGCTCTCACGACTGGGCCAGGACCTAGCTTTGGTAGAGGCCTGGCAGAACTCTTTCCCCATCTTTTGGGGCTTCCCTTGGGGTCGTCTGGCCGCTCTCAGGTCTGCTAATAAAGGAGGATCCAGCTCATTGTGTCTAAGGTCTTCTTGGCCATGTGGCTGTGGGTTTAGGAACTAGGAGGTACAAGGAGGCAAGGGAAGGATGAGAGGAGGAAGAGGAGCCTCCGCCCTCGGCTGCGGGGTATCCGGCTAGGCAAGGCCAAATGAAGCCTGGGCCTGGGTGAGCACTTGTCAGGGTTTTTTTTTTTTTTTTTTATCTGGAGTTGACAGGACTCTCAAGAGGGCTTGCTTTATCTTGGGGAGGGAGCAGAAACAGGGACATGGATCTCTAAGGGTTTACTAGGGAGAGAGAGAGAGAGACAGAAAGAACAGAGAAAGAAGTGGGAGACAGGAGAGCGGGGGAGAGGCTGTGTCCAACATTCCCCTGGTTTCCTCCAGAACTCCACAGCTCTGATGCGTGGGGAACTCAGAAAGCGACCATGCTGTTGCTGGACAGAGGCGCCTGGGCCAGGCCCAGAGCCTGAGAAGGGAGAAGGGCGGAGCAGCCAACACGGCCCAGGAGGCGGCGGTGAGCGCTCTAGGCTGCATGGCCGCCCAGGATTTCTACCCAAGTCTGTTGTGCTGCCCTCAGATGGGCAGCTCTGGACCTATACCCAGCTGGGACACATGAAGCCATCATACCAGCGGGCACCGGAGCTCAGTGTGTTAGCACAAGGTGTCCGAAGGGATGGAACTGCTACTGTTCTCTCCTGACTTTTCCACTGGCCACTATTCTTACTGGCCACCTTGTGGAATGAGTGGAAACCCGGCTGTCAGAGGCTCCTGGGCTCCACTTAACAAACCTTGGAGGGTGGTGCAGCCTCACACGGAGGAAGAGGGTGCGAATATGCCTGCCGTGTGCCCCAGCATTGTGCGGTGGGGCTGGTAGACCGGGGTGCCTTCTACACACACCCCACCCAGTTCTGACCTCCCACCACCCATCTGTCTGTGCCTCATCCCTTGTGTCCTGATGTCCCCCACCCCAGTGCAGTCGCTTTCTGGCCCAGCATCCAAGCTGTGGGAACCCTTTCCACCCTCCTGGATGACAGTTGGGACAGGAACACTGGCTTTTAAAACCACAATGCGTTTGGAGAACAATCACAGAACAGTTCAGCCCAATAAACGAAAACCAAAACAGCACAGAAACAAGACAGAACCAAAGACCATTGCTTTGGGGGAGAAGAGGGTGGGGCATCAGGTGAAGAGGATGGGAGGGGGGAGAAAACCAAACCAATCAACCCCCCAAACAAAATAAAACTTCAAAAAAAAAAAAAAGTAAAAAAAAAAAAAAAAAAAGGAAGAAACAAAACAAAAGAGAAAAACAGAACAGGAGACAAGAAACACTCCAACAGAAGACGCTGGGAATTCACCAAACCAAACCGACAAAGAGTGGCATGCAGAGAAATTTGTACATTCTCCCAGCATGCATCAGGCCCAAGTTACCATGGCGACGAGTGCAAAAAACTTAGCAACAACATTACCAACAGATGCAGAGCAACCATAATGCAAGCATGGCATGTGTGCGGCCGGCCCTGGGCCGGGCTGGGCGCGGCTGAGATTTTTGTGTCTTACTGGGTTTTGATCTCGTTTGGCAGTTTTTATTTATTTAGTTAGTTTGCTTTGCACTTGTTCATATTTCACTTTTTAAAGTTCATTTTTTGTTTTCCATGTGCATGTCTGCGTGTGTCTGTGTGGAGTCTGCGTGTGTTTCGTGTGTGTGCGTGTCATTGTTGCAGAATGTAAAAATGTGGGTAAAGAAAGTAAAAAAGAAAAAACACACCAACCTTCTCGAAGCTCTGAGGGATGTAAAGGGGGTTTGATGCGCAACACAATGACATGGGGAGAAGAGAAAAAATAGGGGAAATACAGAGAGTAAAAAGAGGACTTCCCAAGGCTAAAAGCTGCAATTGTTTTCTTTAAACCAAAAAATAAAAAAGAAAATTAAAATTAAAAAAGAAAAAGAACAGCAATGACCTTTTCTTATTCTCTCGTCTGCTCTTCGCCCTTGACGTACAAGATCTACATTTGCATTTTCTCAATTCTAAAATTCACTTCTAAATTCAATTTTGCAGCATCTCAGACCCAAAGTCGGAGGGTGCTGGACTTGTCCCCAGAAGGGAGGAGGCCCGGACCTGGGGACTCTGCCTCCGGCTGAAGACATGGAAGAACCCTTCCCTTTTGGAGCCCTGGCTAAGCACCCACCCTTCCCTGCCCCGCACCTCCACCCTCACCTCTCTCTCAAGCCCTGTGTAACTCACAAACCCCCATCCCAGGAGTCAGCAGAGAATCAAGGTTAGATGGAGACCAGTCAATCAGTGTCATGGACGCATTACAACTCACCGGATGCCGCTGCGGTGGACCGGATGTGCCCCGCTCCCACCCTCACGCCCGTATGCCCCCCTCCTTTCCCTCCCCCCAGCCTCCTCCTCCTCAGAGCCAAGATGCAAAACCCACAGTTCAGAACCCAAGAAGTCACTCCAGGGCCAGTGGGGGCTGAGGGCTGTGGAAGAGGAGCCTTGGTGGGTGGAGAATAACCAGGGCCTGGTGCCTCCCAGGAAGGAGAGGCCTGGAAACAGTGTGGTCACCTGCTGGGGCCCTCAAGGCCCAGCATCCCGACAGCTGTTTCTACCGTGAATCTGAGCAGAAGCAGCAACCAGGAGGCAGGAAAAGGAGAGGGGGAGGAGGAGAGTGATCAAAAACTTCTACCAGGACCCGGGAAAACTGATGGAGATTAAGAGGGAGTGACAGAGGCCTGGGGCATGGGCAGCCCCCAGACTCCCTGGGGAGAGCCAGGGGACCCAGCAGGAAGCCTCCGTGGAGTGGAGGTGTGGGGGCTGGTGAGGCAAGGGCCACAACTGAGCACGAACTGGAGAAAGGGACTCAGAAGCATGGCTGGGCGTGGGGCTGCCTGGCTCCAGGGGAGCCCTGGTGCGTGTGTCTGCTGTGGCCCTGGGCCCTTCCTGGAAGCACCCTGGGCTCTGTGGCAGCAGAGGGTGCCAGGCCAGCAGGAGGGGTGGGTACAGCTTCTAAGACCCTCCCCCCAAGACCAAGGGCGCTGGACGGGCGGTGAAGCAGGAGCTACAAGGCCACAGAGTTTGGAGAAGCAAAGCCAGCACACGACACAGGAACGCACGGCACACCACAAAAGCTGACGGGTGGGGGGGGCAGGTGGGGGGCGGGGCAGAGGCCTGCAGGCTCCCCCAGCCCTGTAGGCCCAAGACTGACCCCCCACGCCCCACCCCGCTCCTTCCACCTTGCCATCACCAGCCCCGTGGCCCCCAGCGGCCCCCGGCCCCCCACATGGGGGTAGACTTAAGCTCACACCTTGTTCCAGGCCAGGAAACAGGTCCGTAGAGGAAAAATGACTGATTTTTCAGGGACCTTACCACAACCGGGGAGGGGCCTTCCCACTCGGGTCTGTAGGGGATGGGGGAGCCCGGAGGCTGTGAGCCCCAGGGAGAGGACGGGACGGGCGGGTCCCTGCCTTGGACCTGGCTGCGGCGTTCCCTACCTCGCACGTAGAGGTTGGCGGGCGAGGAGTAGCGGACGCCGGCACTGTTGGTGGCCACGCACTCGTATTTGCCCTGATCCGTCTCCTCACTGCTCTCGATCTGCAGGGCCCCTGGAGGGAGAGGGAGAGAACTTGGCAATTGAGAGGGGGCACAGGGTGGCCAGGGAGGTCACCCCAGACTCCCGAAAGTCTGGCCAAGAGGGAGAGAAAATGTGGCTACCCTGGGGGGTCCCACGGGATGGGGTCTCCCTGGCTCGTGTAACCACTACCCTGGCCCGAATGCACCAGGCTCTTCAAGAAGACCTCTGTTCACCATCAAAGGAACCATTGGTTGTCTGGACTGCAAAAAGGGGTGGCTGCTGGGCCACAGGCGGCGTGCCAAGGGGCAAGGACCTGGTGCCGAGTGATGCTCTCCACAAGGTGCAGAGAGGAAGGTGGACTCTCACCACCCAGGAGACCTAGAGGGACACCACACAAGATGAACAAGTCAGAGCACCAGGCCCGAGTACAGCAGGCCTCGGGTGGGAGGATCGAGAGTGAGCTGCCGCAGCTGCCCCAAACCACAGGCGGGACCGAAGGGCTCTGCTGCCCTGTGTGAGGCGCTCACGGCTGAGAAGGCCCGAGTGTTCAAAATCAAAAGCCCAGATCAGGCTGGCCATGCTGGTGCCAATACCTGCAACCCCAGCACTGGGAGGCTGACGCTGGAGGATCGTGGCAAGTTTAAGGCCAGCCTGGACTCTGTCTGAAGAAAAAAAGCCTGAGTCAAAGGCTTCACTGTTTGTAAATAAAGATATAAAAAAGCCCACATGGTGGCACCTGTTATCTCTGCACTTGGGAGGCTGAGGCGGGAGACTGAAAATGACATGTCAGCCCAGACCTCGCAGTAAGAGCCTGCCAAAAAAAAAAAAAAACAAAAAACAAAACAAAAAAAAACACCCCCAAAGCAGAGAATGGTATGTATTTAGTACCGGGTCCCACTATGCAACCAGGACTTGTAGTGATCCTCCTCTCTCAGCCTCCCCTGTACTGGGATTACAGGTGTGTGCACCATTACGCCCTGTCTTGGTGGCCAGCTCAGCATGCCCAGTGGCAGGGCCAGCGCAGCATGTGGTACTGGGGATTGAACCTGAGCTTGCCTAAGTAGGTGCTTATTCCACTGAGCTATCTCACCAGCCTTTCTCAAGCATATTTAAAATCAGACCCAATCCCAGGTCCCTGTATCCCTGTATGAAAATGGGCTGCTTCCTCCTCAGAATCATGGAGATGGCTAAAAATCCTATTTTCTTCCTTTTTTTTTTTCTGAATCGGGGATTGAACTCAGGCCCTTGCCCTTGCCAGGGAAGTGCTTATTCCACTGAGCCATCTCCC
>NDGN011460039.1:0-10536 GCA_002564285.1 Tympanoctomys barrerae | reverse complement strand
GGCGACGGGGACGGATAAATCAGGCTGAGTGGGTGGTTGCCATGGTGCGCATTCTCCCGTTGCCACGGAGACTGGGCATCTGCTCCCTTTGTGCTGCCTGAGTGCCTTCCCCCTGGGGTCAAGGGGTATAGGGTGGTAGAAAGAGAGGTAGACACACCTCCAGGGTCAGAAGAAAGTCTGGGTCTCTGTGGGGTCTCCCTCAGTCTGCAGCTCATCTTGTAGCTTCTCCATGGGGTGGTCTCTGTTGCTTCTACTTTGCAGAATGGAGGCAGCTCTAGTTGAATAGACCCCATAGTTGGGCTATACCCCAGGACCTGGGTCTAAGAGGCAGGCCCTCTTCCTCTCTAAGGAGAGCAGCATCTATTCCTGGCTAAGGCATCCAGGACCAAACTGCCTGGAACTTCGCCCCATGGGCATCATCTTTTACATCCTCTCTCCACTGCCTCTAATCCCCTCAAGTCCTAATCTCAGGGGAAACTAGGTCCAGTTCCTCCTTCCCAACAAATTTAAGAGTGCTGGGGGGAAACCTGGGTCTGGGACTTTTCCCTTTTTGGCTTCTCTGCAGGCTCTGAACTGGGGAGGGCTCTTAGGTGTTCAAGACCAAGCAGCTGCCTTCTCTTNGTCGAGGAGGTAGGTTCTGCACCTTCAGACATGGTCCCTCTCCTCCCACTTCAGGCCCAGGGTTTGGAGGAGCTGAGGGACAGTGTCTCTTGAAAAAGAAGGTTTGACAATTCTAGAATTTCCAGTCAGGGTGGGCATAGTTGGGTGACTGTAGTGATGAGATTTAGCCTATCATAGAGATGGAAAATCTGAGACCCAGACACATGCAAGTCCTTCAGAGCTGAGGTGACCCTTCTGTCTGCACTCTCCCCGCCCAACCATCACCCCTTCACACCCTAGAGTCACTGGTCCCCATGTGGGAGAAGTAGTGTCAGCAGCTCCAGGGGGAGAGTAGAAGGTAAAAGGGCTGAGAAAGCAGGCAGGAGGCCCTGACATGCCCCGCCCCCTGTGCCTACCCCCCAGAAGACCGGAAGCTCTTTGTGGGGATGCTAGGGAAGCAGCAGACAGATGAAGACGTCCGCAAGATGTTCGAGCCGTTCGGGACCATAGATGAGTGCACTGTGCTGCGGGGACCAGATGGCACCAGCAAAGGTAGCCTCCTGTGGCCTCTCTCCGTGGCAGCCCGCTTAACCTTCTTTTCCCTACCCTGTGGTCCCCTGGCAGTGGTTCTGCCTGTGGTGACCCTCAAAGTGTATACTCACCCCTTTCCTCCTCCATCTCTAGGCTGTGCCTTTGTGAAGTTCCAGACCCATGCTGAGGCCCAGGCAGCCATCAACACCCTGCACAGCAGTCGGACCCTGCCGGTGAGCCCTGCTCCCTTCTCCCAGGCCCTTCTGCCCACCTGCCCACCCGCCACTGGCATGGGGGTGGGGGCTACTCATGGCAGGACCTTTAATTCATTGAAAAGTAGGATTCTGGCAGAATTGATCGGAGCCAGCCAGGGACATGTGCACAAGTCAAGTAACATCTCCCCACCTCTGCTCTCGTCCTCCCCATTTCACTCCCGCTCCTCTTCACCCTCCTTTCCTGCCTCCTCCATCCCTCAGCCCTCCTGTCCTCTCCCATCTCCCACCTGCCTCCCATGGCCCCTCCCACCCCCTTTGCTGGGGCGCCCAACCCTTGCTTTGTCCCTGCCATGTGTTGATTCTGATGCTTCTGCTCTTTAGCATTGGGTGAAGCTGGTGTACTATGGCAGCTCCCCAAACCAGACCTCTAAGTTAGAACTAGTTGGCCTGAGCGATGTGGGTTTCCCTGAACTCACAGCCATCTAGCAGACACTGGGTAGCAAAGAGGCAGAATAGGGTAGAGAACTCCTTTCAATGACCCTCAGCCCCTTCCAGCTCTGGGCATCTACAGCAACCCTTGCAGATGTGTCAATCTGGTCTCTATTTGGCTCAGGAAAGTATTAAAATCTGTGGCTGTGTCCACCAGGCACATCACAAGGCCACAGGTATGGGGGTGGGGCAGCTCCATGGTGAGGTTAAACAGTTGCCATAGCTGACCTGGTTGGGGGACGATTTCCAGCTCAGAGTCCTTTTGCCCCAGTCAGCGATGCCCTCCCCAGTAGGCATTCTGCTTTTGGAAGGCTTTGTCTGATCTTTTGCACACCCCAGCACAGGGACAGCATGGGATTAGAGTCTCTCCCTCTGTAAAAGTGTGGCTGTTCTCCCAAAAGGCCCAGGCCATGTGGGTTGGGAGAACGAGGTCAGGGGCTGAGGGCAACGGGAGGAGGAGACACTGATCTGTTCCTCTGTGCACACGGGGCCCACACCCAGGGTGCCTCATCCAGCCTGGTGGTGAAGTTTGCTGACACAGAGAAGGAGCGAGGTCTCCGCCGAATGCAGCAGGTGGCCACCCAGCTGGGCATGTTCAGCCCCATTGCCCTTCAGTTTGGAGCCTACAGCGCCTACACCCAGGCCGTAAGCACTGTCCTGAGTATTCCCATCCCCATGTCCCTCCAGCCTTGTGTCCGCCCCACCCTCCCAACACCAAGGCCAGGCTGGGAGGGAGACAGGACAGGGTGTAGGGGCCTGGCCCCACTGTCCTCTCTTCCCACCCCAGCTGATGCAGCAGCAGGCAGCCCTGGTAGCGGCTCACAGTGCCTACCTCAGCCCCATGGCCACCATGGCTGCCGTGCAGATGCAGCACATGGCCGCCATCAATGCCAATGGCCTCATTGCCACCCCCATTACCCCATCCTCAGGTAAGATAAGGATGGGTGGGCCATGAACAGGGAAGGGCTAGGAGTTAAGGGATGGTGGGGATGGACAGGTTCTGGGAGACAGTTGGGGTCGGAGAGTGGCCTGCTTTTTCCCTTCTGCTCTTGCTGACTTGCTGACAGGTTCTCTGCATCTGTGTCTGCTTCTCTGCTCTGTCTGTTGCTTTCTCCTCCCCAGGAACCAGCACCCCTCCTGCCATCGCTGCCACGCCCGTCTCTGCCATCCCTGCTGCCCTGGGCGTCAATGGCTACAGCCCGGTGCCCACCCAGCCCACTGGGCAGCCTGCCCCTGATGCTCTGTATCCAAATGGGGTTCACCCCTACCCAGGTGGGGCTCCCTGCCTACCCTGTCCCAACAGCAACCTTCTTGGCCACCACCCCACTGGCAGCAGTCATGACACACCTTCCCTCCCCAGCCTTAGGCTTCAAGGTGTTTTTTCATGTTCTCACCTGGGGCAGAGATGCTCCTTCTGTTCTCAGCCGGGGATGCCGAGGCTTACAGAGGCAAACCCACTTGCCCAGGGTTGCCAGCCAAGCATGAACTCAAGTCCTCCCAGTGCTTGGCTCTTTCCTCTTCCTATCACCATGTTTGTTTTCCCTTCTCACATCACATTCACGCCGGATGAGGCTCTCCCCACAGCATTCTTTACTCCCAGAGGTGCTGCTGGGGCTCCTGCTATGGCCTGAGCCCTCTCACATCCCTGTTGCTCTCTCTAGCCCAGAGCCCCGCGGCCCCTGTGGACCCCCTGCAGCAGGCCTATGCAGGGATGCAGCACTATACAGGTGAGGTGCCTACCTGCTGCCTAGGGCCCCGCCCAGGTGGGATGGTGGCAGGAGGGAAAGAGGCTGGGCTTTCCAGCGCCCTATCACCCCCTCCAGGCTTTTGTGACACACCATGCCCTGGTGTGAATCCTTAGGGAAGAATACCCAGGGCCTGGGCCAGCTATTTCCCTGACAACCTGTCAACCCTGTGTATTCCACTGGCCTGGATGAGGGAGATGGGCAAGCCTGAGTGGAGGACTCAGAGAAGCCCATCTGCTCTTTCTGTTCTCCCTAACCCAGCAGCCTACCCAGCGGCCTATAGCCTGGTTGCACCTGCATTCCCACAGCCGCCGGCCCTGGTTGCCCAACAGCCTCCCCCACCACCCCAACAGCAGCAGCAACAGCAGCAGCAACAGCAGCAGCAGCAGCGAGAAGGTACCATGGGGTTCAGGGTCCTGAGGGATAAGAGTGCCCTGGTTGTGGGCTTAATGGACTTCCAATTGACCTTGGCCAAGCCCTCTTCTTGATCTACATGTGGGCTGAAGGCAAGTGGAGAGACAGTGGCTGGAGCTCTGGCTCAGCTGTTGGTGGCTCAGCCAGGCTCAGAGGGTGCCCCAGGACAGGCTTTTTCTGACACCCTGCTGCACCAGTATGCCTGCCAATCACTGAGCTCTCCAATCTACTGCCACTCAGGCCCTGATGGCTGCAACATCTTCATCTACCACCTGCCACAGGAGTTCACAGACTCAGAGATCCTCCAGATGTTTGTTCCCTTTGGCCATGTCATTTCTGCCAAAGTCTTTGTTGACCGGGCCACCAATCAGAGCAAATGTTTTGGTAAGAATAGCATGATCCAAAACACAAAGTATGGTTGTGTGTGTGTGTGTGTGTTTCTAACTCCAAATTAGGACAAGGTCTTATACATCTGTGGGCATCTGTGGTCATGAGAGACCAAGTATTTGAAATTCTGAGTGTTCAGGGGTACAAAAGAGCAGTCTCGGACATTTTCAGCACTTCTCCTTGCAGAAAACCACAGCTTCGGTGTTCCCCTAAGTCCAGCCTTGGGGCTGGGATGCAGCTCAGTGATAGAATAGATGTTTAGCATACATGAGCCCTGTGATTCCCAGCATCAAAACAAACAACCTCCCCAGCTGAACTTCTATTTTAAGAAGTCATAAATAGGCTCAGTCTAGGGGTGATTGGTTTTTTAAAGGGTGTAGGTTTCATTTGCCTTCACATTTTTGAAAGGCTGCTTCAAAAACCATTTAGGCACCTGGCATTATGGCACACATCTGTAATCCCTGTACTTGGGAGGCTGAGTCAAGAGGATTGCCACGAGTTCGAGCTAAGCTTGGGCTCCATAGTGAGTTCAAGGCAAGGCTGGACTACATAGTAAGACCTGTCTTAAAAATACAAAATAAAACAACAAAAACCATTTAGGGGTCTAGAAGTGAGTGTTTTCAAATGGCAGGTTTTACTTACAAGGCTGAGGAAGGGACATGTCTGTAGAGTGCTGGCAAGAATATCCTACTTAGTTTTTGTGAGTGGCTGGATTAGAGTCATCCATTTAATCTATCAATTAGCAAATTCCTTCTGAATGCTTACCATGTGCCAAGCACTATCAGGGACATCTGGAAGAAATAGGGTGGTTCTGGGAAACTGGAGAGCATGTCCCCAAGAGAGCAGCCTGGGGCTGGGCCTGATGCCCCTCTCACCTCAGGCTTTGTGAGTTTCGACAATCCAGCCAGTGCCCAGGCTGCCATCCAGGCCATGAATGGCTTCCAGATTGGTATGAAGCGCCTCAAAGTCCAGCTAAAGCGGCCTAAAGATGCCAACCGGCCCTACTGAGGGCCCCAGGTGGGTGCTGCTCCTGTTTTGTGCCCTTCCTCCCCAGCCCCTGTATGTTGTAGCCAGGGCCCAGGAGTGCCACACACCCACACACTAGGATGCCCACTCCCACCTGACTGGGCATGAGATCCAGGATCCGGGGTGGCTTCCTTACCTGTTGGTTAAGCATGTCTCTTTTACACACACACACACACACACACACACACACACCAGAAACAACCAAATCTGCATCTATCTGTGTCCACTCCCAGATCTTTCACAATATCTGGTCTTTCTGTCTGGTCAATGTCCATGTTTCTGTGTATCTCTCTCTCTCTGTGTTTTTCCTTTGGGCTGGATAGAATTAGGGGAGTAGGATTTGGGGAACAGGGGGCTGGTTCAGGCTCCTGGAATCTGTTCTGAGAAGTGGATACACCAGGTCCTTTTTGCTTTGAACTTTGGGTGATTTTCTTATGCAGCAGTGAACTTTGGGCAGGAGAGCATGCAGAACAGACTGGGGAAGGCCACCTCCAGGCCCCTTGGGAGTCACTCTGGCTTAGGTGGAAGAGGTTGGAATGTTGCACCGTCTATGAATCTTGCTTATGAGGTCCCCTCCACCCCTTGCTTGCCACCATCCCAAACTTAGGGCCACAGATCCGTGAGCCTTGGTTATTTTTGTGGTGTTTAATCTCTTTTGGGCCAAACCCCTGAAAAAAACAACCCAAGAACAATACCCACATTTCTGTTTCTCCCCTTTCCCCCCAATCCTGGCTGCTTAACTCCCCCCAACCCTGGGGGCCCCCCAGCCCAGGGCCCGTGTCCATTGTCGGCTGAAGCCCCCATCCCCGGACCCCTGCTCCGGGCCCCTGTAAGTTGCATGGAACGAGCGTGTTGTCTTTGGAGCCGATTGTTTGTTATTTGGGGAGGGGCCGCGGAGGGAAGCGCCCCCCAGCCCATGGTCAGGGCCGGGGGCAGCTCGCGGGACGTGCTTGGTCAACAGTGGTTGGTGACTGTGGTTTGTGTTCTGTGCATTTCTCTCTTGCTTTCTTTGTTCCTTTCCAAAAAGGAATGAGAGCACTACCTAGGGGCTGGGGGTGGTCTCACCCATGAGACTCCCTCCCTAAGCCCAGTCCTGGGTCCACCGTGGCCTCTGCGGATGCCCCCTCTCTCTTTCCAGGTGTCTGTCTCATAATGCACCCCTCTCCGTCCTTCTCTCAGTTCCTTCTGCCTGCCTGTTTGTTGTTGCATTTCTTTGCCTCTTTCCCCTCTAGGTCTGTCTCTGTAACTTCCAGTCTATTTTTCTCATGGGCTGTTTGGTTTTCCTGGTAGCTTTCCCCTCCTTGTCTCTATCCCTGCCTCTGCTCTCATGACTGGTGGTGGTAGGGGGTGGTTCCATTTGTGCTGAGGGCTGTCTGAAGACCTGCCTTCCTTAGGCAGCCCGATCTCAGGTGCTGTGAACACCCCAGCTACCTCCCCTTCCCTGAGATGGACACCGAACATCATCTTCCCCAGGCTTCACCCATGTCTCCTTCCTTTACAGGTCTGGAGGTAGCAGAGGAAGGGGCACCTCACACCCTCTTCCCTCAACTGGCCCCTGGCCTCTCTGCACATCTGCCCTGGGCCTTGACCGGCCTCTGGGACAAAAGCTGCTTCATGGCCTTCGGGGCACCAGGACACCGCCCCACTTCACCACCCACCTCTCTGAAGGGCCGTGGCTTTGCTTCCCTGGCTCCAAGGGCCTGTTTCCTCCCAGGTGCCCTTTTGGCCTTTGTGAGGGAGCAAGGAATAGGCTTGAGGGTTCCAGGGTATCTGCCTTCTGCTAGGGCTCCTGTGACGGGCTCTGTGCCCAGCACACGCTCTCCCCTGGGAGCCCGTTCTAGTGGTACAGGCCCCAGCCTGCCCTCGCCCCAGCCTCTTCCCCACAGTAGGGTCTTCTCAGAAGCTGGCTCTCACACCTCCTCCACCCTCATCTAGAGGTAGGATATCCCTGAACCTTGGGCTACCAGCCCTAAAACTCACTGCCTCTCTCAAGGGCCCCCTCCAAGGAGGGTGTGGGGGAGCCCTGAGGGCTGCCTCTCTGCCAGTCAGCCACAGAGACCCTCTTCCTTTCATGAGGAAAAGATCCCCCCAACCCCTAAAAATGTTTACAGTCTCTGCTGGCCCCCTCCATGTAAATATCACGACCACCTGTGCGTTATCCAGCCCACCTGGCCCATCCCGGACGCTGCCATCTCTCTTTCTGGGAGTTTAGACAATGTTACCCTTGGATTTTTTTTCACTCTCTTGATTTCTCCCTTTGGTTTGGTGAGGGTTGACTGGGTATTTGGGAGGGTGTGGGGAGGGGTAAATGGGTTTATAACCTGATGATTTTCTTTAGGAAAAGCTTTTAGGGAAAGGAAAATGGGTGGGGGTGGGAGTGGTAAGGGGAGACTGGGGAGTCGGTTTCAGACAGTTCTCTATGCTTAACTTATTTATTTATTGCATTTTACTTTTAAAGAGTTGGTCTTTTCTGTCTAAATAAAGAAAGTTTAAAAGCATCAAATAAAGAGTCTTGGAAGGCTGAGGGTAGGGGTTGTTCACACTGGGGATGGGGAGGGAGGGAAGTAAAGTCAGTGAGGTTTGTAGAGGAGATTCTCGGGGGGGCCCTACCCTTGCTGTCAAGCAGTATCCAGCGCTTGCTTGTGGCTTCATGATCTTATTCTGCTTATCTTTGGGGCTTCATTCTGGAATGTTCTGCAGAGTTGGGCATAGGGGGAAGAGCTTGTAGGCAGCCCTCTTCCAGTATCCGCTCATGTCCCTCTGAAGGCTGGAGCCTTGATGTCTACATTCTGAAACATTTCTGCATGCAGGCCAGTGGGGATACCTGGCTGGCTGTACTCCCATCACATATTAGCCACTGCTGTATATGAGATCTGTTCTAGGTCTTTTAACATTTCTACACTTAACCTCACAAAAGCCCTGTGGGGCAGGATATAACTGTATAGATAGGGAAAAGGAGGCTTTGACAGCTGTCCAACTTACTCTGTCACAAAACCAGTATGGGAGCGAGTGCTGGAGGAGTTAAGCCCCGTTTGCCTGATTACAAGGCCCATAAGGTTGCCATCTCACCTGTCCTCTGACTGGAGACAAAAGTCCTAAGGAGTACCAAGCAGGCTATAGCAGTGATCCCCGTCAGGTAGAAGGCAGACTGCCAGGTCCCAGTGGTCTCTAGATTCTTCTCTGTGAACTGCTTTAGGGCTGGATTTAGGAGCACACAGGTGGATTCTCTGACTTCATAGAGCATAGGCCACTCGCTTGTTAGTAGCTACTTACTACCCTAACCTCAGAAGCTTGTCACCTTCTAGCTCTGATCTGGCCTCAGGGCACTTACTCACAAAAACACAGTCACCAGTTCCAACTCGCCCCACTTCTGCCCCATACCTCTGCCTTTTAGAATTTCCTGTAGTTTAAAAGAGAAGTAAAATGTGAAGTACTATGGAGATGTATGTATGGACATAGTTTGTGGAGGGAGGGGACAACACTTGGATTGGTAGAAATCAGGAACGAAACTTATTCAGGAGAACCCACACAGGATTCTTTGCCAAATACAAAGCATCTGAAATTGAGACAGAAGCCTATGTGTACAGGTCAGAGATGGAAAGTGTGTAGAGGTGGCAGCAAAGGGGTTGGTATTAATTATTAGGAACTTCCCTTGAGATGTCTGTTTCTGAACAGTCTGAGTCAAAAAACAAAGACATGTTTTAGACTGAGAGCATCTCCCAGATTGGCTAACTGTGAGTGAACAAGCATCAAGTGTCTTCCTCTTTGATATCTTTCCAAACCTTAGGCAGCTGAGGTGTGGCAGCCCCCACACAAATAATAACAGCTACCTTCCTTGTCTGTTTCTTTTGTAATAATCAAGCTATGCTCAAATGTTAATGGCAACATAGAGAAGGAAAATGTCTTCTTTGAGGCAGAAGAGAGAAGCTGCTAAGTTAAAAGCAGGGATAGAGGAAGATTTTCCATTGTAAAACCAAAAACAAAAATATCCTTAGGGAGACCAAAGTGATGAGAACATGGCAGCAGAGGAAAAAGCCCTGAGAATTACTCCTTCAATGTGTTTTTTCTTTCCTATACTTATAGCTTTCACATGTGTACATATAAAGGGCGATGTCTCCATCTCCTTCGGCTTGGGCCCTGCTAGCTTGACAGGCATGGCCTGATCTAGTGGGTTCCCTGTGACTTTATTTCTCTTGCTAAAATTTCAAAACTTCTCATTACCTTGGTTTCTAGTGTTTGTGACTGAAGCAGTTCCTGCTCAGGGTCATACCTTGTTCTCTTTTCCAGTTCTGAGAACCTTAATAGCTCTGACCCAGCTCCTGGCTCTCATAAATCCTCACATTCTGCTCTCTCTCTCATTCTACTTCACCAAGGAGTCAGCTTCCTCTTATTCTCTAAGTGGAGTTTCCTATCAGTGTACTGCATTCTCTCACCTTCTGGGTAAAAATGACTCCCAGCAATGTATTCCTAGCCTAATTTTTCTTGCATGCTAAACTGCAGAATTACCTTTTCTTAGTCTTCCTCATCTTCTTAGTCCTCCTCAGCACTGCATACCACTCAACCCCAAGTTGGATCACACCCCCCACCCCCACATCTCATATCCAACCCAGCTGCAAAGCCCTACTGTGTCTGCATCTGCAGTGTTCTTACCTCTAACAGCTCACAGCCCGCTGCTGCCTGTCCACACATCCCACTGCCCCCAGCCTCCCCAGGCCGCACCAGCCTCAGCTGTCTCATTCATTTCTTCTTCTGCTCTCCTACAACCTGTTTGCCAAAGAAGCTGGAGTTATCTGTAAAAGTTAATTTACTGATATTTATTGGTTACCTCCTCTGCCTTGTCCAGCAGAGCCCAACACACTACAAGTTACTTAAATGATTAAGAAACAGCCACTGGATGTCTAGACTGGATGGTGCAGATGAAGCCTGTGACGAAACCAGAAGAGTCCAAAACCAAAATCCTTTCTCCCCTCAAATCAATCCCTGTCTCTCTCTCTCTCTGTTTCTCTCTCTCAAGGGACACTCTTGGGACCTTGTCCTTGCCAGGCAGCCACTTAGTACTATCTCAATTTTTTTTTTCTTTGTATTTTAGGGAAGGGTCTACAGGGTGTTCAGGGTCTCACTACTAGATC
>NDGN011460036.1:0-13237 GCA_002564285.1 Tympanoctomys barrerae | reverse complement strand
TCAGACCTTAGGAACAAAGAAGGACAGATTTGAGGAGTGTGTGAGGCAGGCAAAGGGTCACAGGAGTGTGTGGGACACTTTGGTAATGACTGCAGGCCTGTAGGGCTCCTCTGTGTGGGCCACGGTGAGTCTTCACGGGGTGCCCTGGTAGGACATCTGTGGCCCTCATGAGATCTGTCAGCTTCCAGAGTTGCAAATAAAAACAACCTAGGAAGATTCGTGAAGTCCAGGAAAACCACAGCTGGCTGAACTTATAAAGCCAGGCCCACTGTGCGCACAGCTTTGTAGCCTGGACAGATGTGATAAACATGGTGTGTGGGTAAGGAAACTGAGGCTCCGGGAGGAGAGGCTGCTGCTCTGCTCCCGGGACAAACAGCCCCTCCCACATCTTCAAATGTGACATTTTGTGTGAGAGGAAAGTTGGTGAGATTGCTCCATGGTTTACAGGGTTTTGCTTTCAAACAGTGTCTGTCTATTCTGGTGCAGGTGGAAAGCGAGACCAACGTGCTGCAGGACGGCTCCCTCATTGACCTGTGCGGGGCCACGCTTCTGTGGAGAACGGCGGACGGGCTTTTCCACGCTCCCACACAGAAGCACATTGAAGCACTGCGACAGGAGATCAATGCCGCCCGGCCCCAGTGTCCGGTGGGGCTCAACACCCTGGCCTTTCCCAGCATCAACCGGAAGGAGGTGGTAGAGGAGAAGCAGCCTTGGGCGTATCTCAGCTGCGGCCACGTGCACGGGTACCACAACTGGGGCCACCGCAGCGACACGGAGGCCAATGAGAGGGAATGTCCCATGTGCAGGACTGTGGGCCCCTATGTGCCTCTCTGGCTGGGCTGTGAGGCGGGATTTTACGTGGATGCGGGCCCACCGACTCACGCTTTCACTCCCTGTGGCCATGTTTGCTCAGAGAAGTCTGCAAAGTACTGGTCTCAGATCCCGCTGCCCCACGGGACCCACGCGTTCCACGCCGCCTGCCCCTTCTGCGCCACGCAGCTGGCCGGGGAGCAGAGCTGCATCCGACTGATTTTCCAGGCTCCAGTTGATTGACGCCCTTCAGAGCTACTCTGTAGATCTGCCTTTCTGTAATGCTGCTGGCAGGGGGGAAGGCAGACGAGGCTGGCTGGGCAGGAGGGGACCCAGGGCATGGTGTGGAAACGTGGCTGCAGAGTCGCACACCCCGCAGGCCTCGCGTGGTCCCGACTGTGGCCATGTCCTCAAAGTCTGCCCAGTTAAACCGCAGTCTCTGCGTGATCGTCAGCGGTCGGCTGCCCTGCTCTTATTTTTAACGTTGGGTTTTTAACCAGGTACTTTCCCTTTGTAAACTCAGACACAACTTTAAATCCTCTTTTGCATACCAGAAATGTGTTCACATGTTATTGGCTAGTAGCGTACAACCTTGGTGTCACCTGAGGACACACGGTGTCCACACTCACTGCTGGTGCCCGGCATTCCCGGGGCAGATAGATGTGGCTGATGGCCAAGAGACCTTCAGGGCAGGCGCTTGTTCTCAACCACGGGCCTTTTTTCTGGTTTATTTTACTGGCGATTTGTGGAGAGGGAATATTCATCTGCGATTGCGGGTTTTTCTTACAGTAATGGAATTTATTTACCCACTCACGTCAGTTACTCAGCATTCCAAACAAAGAACTTTCCATGATGTTTTAGTCTGCGTTTTATATTTCTGCTTCATACGCTTTGTCCCCGATCCTCATCTTGCATGGCCAGAGCTGCCTGATTAGCTAAACACGGCAGCTCTTGAGATCAGTCAGCAGCACCGCAGCCTGGGCACTGCGAAGCCAGCTTCACCCACACACTGAATATTCAAGATCTGGGAGAGTTCAAAGTGCACTTTTATGTTTTAAAACCACTTGTTGGGCTTTCCTTGGCTGTTTTGCCTTTAAGTAGTCAAAATGCTGTGAGTCCAAAGGCCACAGCCCCCAGCGATGCAGGCCCTTTTGTCTGCCCACTTCTCACCATTGGTCCCCTTCTTTTGCAGCTTTAGGAGCCCTAAGTTTTCACAGTGTTTGCAAATCAAACTAGATTTAAATGTGACCATTAGATATCCCCAGAACCGAATGGTACCTCTGTGGAGATCACTTGAGATTCCTGACTTAGAGCAAAGGAGGGTTTCCTGCGGAATAATTCAGTCAGAATTTTCTGTATGCTTTCCGCACCCCTCTCTGTCGGCGTCTTTTCTTTTTGATGAATAACTCCTGGGTGCTCATCTCTGTGCTCAATACCAGGGCACTGTTTCCAGAAATCGAAAATTGAGTGAGCTGAGATAGGGCCCTGCGCGAGGAACAAGTGCCCCTTTGAAATAATGTCCTCTTTGGTGGATAATTGCAGATCTGAACTACATTTTTTAACTTTTGTAAATATATGTAATTTATATGATTCTAATATACTATATTCATACTTGAATTGGTTTTCCCATATTTTGCCTACTGGCAAGTATTTTGCCTATTTTTAATCATTCTAACCTGTTTGAATACTCTTTTTTTCTTAAAGCGATAAGATATATATCTCTTAATTGCTGCTGCTTAATTTAACTTAATATTTTAAAAGGTCAGCCTGTCAGTTTTAAAATAGCTTTATTTTTCAATGGAGATCATTGTTTAGGATGAGGTATTTTTGTTCGGGTAATTTTTAAATGATGTGGAAATCCGACAGTAGTCCTCTTCCTGATCACCTCCTCTGTTCTGTGTAGTTTACCTGCAGACACATGATAAAATGTGATTGCCCACAATGATGTATTGAACGCTGTCTGGCCTCGTCTCCAGCTGTCCCTGAGAGAGTGTCTTATAGCTGTAATCCTTGGGCTCCGAGCACGGCTAAAGGAGGCACTTCCTCCTTTGTCTTACTCTATGACCTGAGGATTCCTGGTACCCCAAGCTCATCAAGCTCATCTTATGGGGTATGTGGCCTTGCACCCCGAAAGGCTGTATCTCACCGACCAAAAAAAAAAAAAAAGAAAAGAAAAGAAAGGGTTGCTTTCTGGTAAGTTGTGCTCTGATACCATGTTTCCACGTTCTTAAATATGTCTATCGAGTAATTGTGCAGACAACATATGCCCCCAAATAAGGTTACCTTTAAACTTGCAAAATTTTAACCTGTAGTAAACCCAAGATGGTTTAGGTACAAGCTGAAATGCAGGCAGTAAATTCTGAGCTCTTAGAAGGAGTAAGAGTGCCACACTTGGTCGGCCTTGCATCCTCTTGGTCCCCCCACCCTGCCCAAGCACCCGCAGAGAGTGGCGCAGGGCAGGATGGCAAGCCAGGCTCTCTGACTTGGCTACTTGGAGCACTTAGATGCCCTCATAGTTTTGACTGGTAAGAGTTGTTTTCAGATTTGAAAGCAGTTCAGTGTGTTAGAGTAGAGAACTCTGGCTCAGCAAAGTTGAGTAATGCAGCTGAGAAAAGGAGCCTCCAACGTCTCTTCTGCCTCTGCCTCTGCCTCACCGTCACATCCTCACAGGACCAGAGCGGCTCCCCCGACATGCGCGCCCAGGAGTCGCTGGCCAGTGGGCCTGGCTGAGATGCCTTTTTTTAAAAGGTTCCCCAAAGTAAAGCCCAATCATGTAGTCCCATGGATAGTTTTTTTGTTTTTTGGGTTGTTTTTTTTTTTTTTGGTTGCTTATGTCAGTTTATTACAAACAAACAAAAAGATTCAGAGTGGATGGTGTACAACTCTGAGTATTTTTCTAGTCGGGAATTTTTTATTAATAATCGGTGCTGCCGGGTCATGCCTGCCGCAACACTTGGCGTTTCCTTCGTTTGTTCCACTTCTCGTAGTAAGGGCTACAGTCCACACAGCAGAGGAACTATTAAGCGTTCTGAGTTTTTTTCTCCCCCAACTGTGGCCCAAAAGAATTAAAATCTTTTAATATAAATAACATATTTATCATCCCTCAGTAGTTGTAAATGATAGAGTTTGGTACCTTTGTGCCTCAGGGAAGCCACGTGTTAGAACTGGTTTTAGAAATTCAGGGTTAGGGTTTAGAGAAAGGAGAAAGCCATTGGAAAAATGATGGGCTCCAGGATGGAGACGACTCAGTGCAGAAGCAGCCAGGACCTGGCATAGACGTGATTGTAGTAGCATTTATTTTCCAGGACCAGTGGGGAAATCGTTTTAAGTTATTATATGTACTGTATTAGGAAAGTTGAAAACTTTTTCATCAACTTCATTGCCTTTTACTTTTGCTTACATAGAAAAACGCAAAACTCTTGTTACTTGGGAGCTCAGTATTATTTGGGCACTTTAGGAGTGCATTTATGCATAATTTAAGTATAGTGTGGGTTATAGACTTGTCTGTAGTTCTGCTTTCGCTTAGCTTGTTTGTTCTGTCGAGCCCTTCTGTCCACTGGGTGTATGCGAGAGGTGTGTGACCACGTGGTGTCGAGCCGCACTGTCCCCGTGTGAGCTTGCTTCCTGACAGAGGAATTTCTCAGACACACCGGGGGACCTGGATCTGAAGTCAGTGCCACTCTGTCCCCTTGGCTGACCATCTCACGTCCCCACAGCGTAGCCTTCGCAGTGCTGAAGTTCCTCCTCCAGGACTAGGCAGCACTGTTCTGTTGGCTTTTCTTTAAGACACAAAGACAAAGGAGATAACTTCAGGATCTTTAAAAAAAAAAAATATGAGCATTACTGAAACAGTCAAACGGAAGTTTCAGTATTTTCTTTTTACGAGACATACCCTTTTAAATAGGTTCTTTACCCTCATAAAGAATCCCTAGAGAATGGGGAAAAACAAATATTTTTCCAGTTCTATTTAACTGTTTCTTAGTCTGTTTCTAAACAAACAAAAATAAACTCAATGAAAGGGAATTGCTTCTTTTTAGCTGAGATGAAAGTTCGCTTGCCTGTATTCACCGAGAAGTGAAGTAAGTGGTCATATTTACCATATAGAGTGTTACGAGCAGTTAAATTTTAAGGATATATTTGTAAAATTGTTCTTTTATATTTCATGTTCAATTGAATTGAAAAGTTTATTTCTTCACTATTGTACCTGTGGAAATACAAGCCATTTTACAGGAAAAAAATCTTCAAAACCTATTAAACAGATCTCACTATGATTGTGACTTGTGGTCTTCCGACTCCGGCGTGTCCCTGGCCTCATCAGGCTGTTCGGGAGGCGGCGGGTACAGAGGTTCACTTGACCATCACACTCCTTGAACCTCCGAGATTATCTCGAAGAGTTGAGCTAATTGCTGTTTTTTACTCTACACAATACACATTTGGACTCCAGCTTCTGAAAGGTCCCTAAATTTTCTATTGCAATTCAAGGGTGCTCACATTCCTATTTCTCATGGTGTTTTTTATCACTGTCAAATCCATCCAATCTCCAGGAGAATTTAACCTGGCTTATAGAATTAAAGAATTTTCTCCATGATTATTATAGTCATGTTGCCGCTTTTGTGATAGTCTTCATTTACTTATAACAACATTAAGCATTTCTTTAAAAGCCCTTAAACCTTACACTATAAAGAAAATATGTCCATTTAAGACAGCGGGGGCAAGGGGAGAGGCAGTGGCACAGCACCTGTCTGGCAAACGTGAGTTTGATTCCAAAAGTAACACATTGATCTACCAAAATTTATCACACTGATATGCCAGGATTGATACATCAATTTATCACATTGAAATAATCCATTGATATACAAGGATTGTTATGATTACTAAGGAAAATGATTTTTTTAAATACAGTGTGTAATTAATTACATACGCACTTTGAGAGTTAAGTGTTCCATAATTTATCAAAGATGCCATGAATTGAATGCTAGGTTGTCAGATACTTCGTGTCACACTTAGTCGTGACGTGCCGCGTAAACGGATTCTGGGCTGCTAGCACATTAGTGAAGCCCAGCCTGGGTATGTCTGTGGATGAGGGGGTGGGTCGGCCAGCAGAAGGTGGAGGCCAGCCCCAGACATCAGTGTTGCCGGGCAGTGGGCAGTGGACTTGTCCAGATGTAGTGAAAGACAAGAAGAAGTAGAAAGCGTTTCCAGTGTGAAGAGCCACAGCTTTGCTGTCCCCTGTGGACATTGGGCTCATTTCTTTAGCCTTGCAGTGTGACTGCAGCGACCTGGGGTTCTGATCTTGGCTGGTGCTGCCGCGTTGGGCCCTCTGATTCTGTGGCTTCCTTCTCCTGAGGCACAGCAGCTTCTGGGCCTCTGGCTGTCCAGTGCCCAGACTCCTGGTACAACTCTCCTGCCTCTTGCACCTTGGAGAGTCCCTGGGGAATTCTCACCCACCCTACCCCCGCCCAGGGCTGTGGCATTCCTGATAAATTCCCATACGTAATGACACGTATATTCTTCTTCTTCTCTTCCTCGAAAGAACCCTCAGTCCTAACCGTGTTCAGCAGGGCCCCCAGGCTGCTCAATGAGTTGTGTTTGCAAAAAGTGGAGCTGGCATAACTGGAGATCTTCATGAGAAAGGATGAAGTTGGACACATATGTAAACTAAAATAATTAAAAGTGCGTCAAAGAGCTACAACCATAGTGTTGAAGAAAAACCCTTTTGAGTTAGTTCATGATTTCTTAACTATTACACCAAAAACCACAGCAAAGGACAAAATAGACAAATCAAGCTTCATAAAAATTAAATTTTGTGCATCAGAGGACACTGTTAGAGTAAAAAGACAACACTCAACAGGAGAAAATATTGGAAGATCATTTATCTTACAAACTTATACCAGAATGTAAGGAGTATAAGGAATCCTTAACAATTCATTGATAAAAGCACAACACATTAAATAATGGTCAAAAATTTCAATAGACTTTTTCCAAAGAAGATACACAAATGGCCAACAAGAACATAAAAAACACAGTGGACATCATTAGTCAACAGGGAAATGCAAACAAATCATATGACACCACTATAGCTACTAGGATGGCAAAGGCCAAAAAGACAGTAACTAGCAAGGGAGTTGGAATGTGGGAGCCCTGCCCTGGGTGTGATTATGCTTTGAAAGGGTGCCAGGGTCTCAGAAGAAGCGAGCAGTCACAGTGCGACCCAGTCCATCGAGCGCTGGGTGTATACCCAAGGGGCCTGGAAATACTCACCAAAAATGGGCATGCCTGTACAAAGCAGTATGGAAAATAACAAAAGAGTGGAAACAACTAGAAATTAATGACCTGCCTGCTGAGAAATGTAGAAACAAAATGTAGTGTGTCCATAGGATGAAATGTTTGACTGTAGAAATTTAAGAATCTACACTACAACATAAATCAACCATGAACATAATAAGTGAAAGAATCCAGACATAGTATGTATATCAGAAATGATGAAACAGATAAACTTGAGGCTTTTATAGATAAATGGATGCAACTCGAGACCATACTCATAAGTGAAATAAATCAGATTCACATATATAAACATTTATTGTCTCACTAGTGAAAGAACCTGAACAAGGAAATAAAATCTGAAAGGTACAATAGATCCTGTGAAAGAGAATCTTTTCAAAGGAAAGGAACAACTCTGATGAAGAAAACAAAAAAGGAACGAAAAAAAGTTATATATACAGAACCGCTTGGATAATTGTGCTTCTGATTTCTTCTGGTCTGTTGAAAGGAGCAGTTAATGCTAAATTTTTTTCTTTCTCCTTTTTAATTTTTGTAACTTTTTTGACCAATTTTGCACACAATAATATGCAATGTAACCACCATTGTTCAACTCCTGTTTTGGTTAGTGACACGCACTAGGTTTGGTGGCGTGCGCCTGTTATCCCAGCTATTGGAAAGCTGTAAACAGGCAGATCACTGAATCCAGTCTAGTAGTGAGACCCTAAACACTCTGTAGACCCTTCCCTAAAATACAAAAAAAGAAATGGAAACGCATGGAAACATGAAGATTAGTGGTTGCCACAGTTGTTAAAAAAGGAATAATGATACAGGGTTTATTCTGGGTGATGAAAATGTTCTAAAATTAGTGGTAGTTATAAAACTACAGGCACATATTAAAAACTATTAAATTACACACTTAAAAGCATCATGACTTCTGCAGTATATGAACTGTATCCTATCCATCCTACGTCCAGAGAGATTAGGTTGCAAATTTATGTCAAAATTGAAATACTATAATATATTTAGTAATTCAGATGAAAATATTTAGAAGCTTCCAAATTGTGGCCACCCAAGAGATATTTTCCAGAATCTTATAAATTATGTAAGTCCACACCGTCTGACTTCCACCTACCCCTAGAAAGAATCTACATGGACCCCTTTCAAAAAAATCTAGAAGGCAACTTCATACGCTTAAAGGCCTGCTACTTTGTGTTCTATTAGGCTGAAAGCACTGGATGCTACCCTGAAAGGCCTCAAAATCTACTTTCTTTATGACCTGTTTTTGTAAATGGAAATTCTTTAGAAATCAAAATAAGACCAGTACAGAGGTATTATAAAAAATCTAAAGCCTTGGGCCAGTGAGATAGCTCAGCAGTGTAAAGTGCCTGCTTAGGCAAGCTTGGGCAAGCACGCAGAGACCGCAGTTTGATCCGGACACCACATGCCGCACCAGCCCTGCCCCCAGGGTGGGCTGAGCCAGCCACACACACACAAAAGATGATAATAAAGCCTAGGAAAGGAAATCTTTCTAAATTCAAAATAAAGAATTTTAATTATAACTTTAACTTCATCCCAGCTATTTAATGGTTCTGTCTAAGCTTTAAAATGTGGCTTTGGACACAGGAAGTGATGACTTGTGGCGTGTCTGTGGCAGGAAGGTGTCTGATGCTCACAAAATGAGACCACAAAAACCTCAAAATCTGCTCTCAGGCTGGCGTGTCGCCGGACACCCACCACCTGCAGGCGTCGAACCCTGGGTACCCAGGTGGATTGTGTCTACATACACCTCTCCTCTTATCTCCAAAACAGGATCTAGTTGAAGAATGCTAAGGTGATTCTTCTTAGTTAAAAGGGGCATAATGGACTCTTGCTTAACTAATTCCATATCCAAACTGAAAGCTTCCATTAGTTCGCCAACATTTCCTTAAAATGCAGATTCCTCAGCCACCATCTAGAGAGACTGACTCCTTAGCTTTCTAGGTCTCTTCAGGGATTACCACTTTGGACAATCAAGATGACATTGCATGTGATGCCTGTCTTTAACTGTTTGAGAACTTTGAGAACTCTTCAACTGTTTGATTATACTGCTGCATCCCTCCGGTGGTGTGATCCATTGTGCACTCTGATAAGTTCCTGCCCGAGTACAAACTGCTAAATTATCATGGCTGAATCCCAGAAACAACAGCTTATCTTCCCAGTGACCACTTCCTCCTTCTTCCCCACCCCAGTCCTGGATACCTTTCCTGTGCACACAAGGGGGCCCCCAATCAGCTTGTGTGTCACGGAATCTGCCCCTCAAACCCCACCCCTAGCAAAACTCCACAAAATCTCAGCCTTCCTGTCTCAGGTGAGAGGATCTCCCCATCTCCTGCCATCGATTTTCCCCACGTCCTGCTTAGTGACAATAAAGGCCTTTTCCATCCTTTTATTTCTGCTTCTCTGCCACGCTGCTGAAAAACCTAACGTTCTCCAGTTCGGGCAGACGCAACAGGGTTTGCTGGGAACCTGAGTTATGCGAGCCCAGGAAGGCGCATGACCTCACCCGCCAGGGTCTGTGCTGCAGTGATGCCAGCTGCTGCTTTCTTTCAGGTCTTTCAGGTCATGTACAGCTGCTCCTAACTGCTTCATTTCTCCTACGTCTGCGTGGGATTCTTTCGTTCCTTCCTTTAACCATTTCCACGCTGCAGAAAGCAACTTCCAGAGATTTTGAAGCTACTCTGAGGGAGTTTGGAGTTAAAGATGTGGCATAGGCATAAATCTGGGAGCTCGCTGGACCCTGAAGTGATAATGCATGATGAGGATGCTCTGTGGGTCAGCGGACAGCCAGCAGAGTGCGCAGACTGAGTTCCTGCCGCCTACTAAGGCAGCTAGGAGAAGGAAAGGTTTTAGATTCAGCGTTTGATTTCTGTATATGTTCTGGACATGTCCTACGGTCTCATTTTCTGTTCTACAAAATGAAAAGGTTTTCTTCTTCTATAAAATAAAGGTGGTAATAGTGCCACCTCCCTTAACGATGTAAAATTAATGTAACATGGTGCTATAGTGTATTTTAAGGACTAGGAAACGATTGTTACTCACACCATCCTGTGCAGGGACATTACCTCAAGTGCTTTTCTTAGAATTTGAGTCCAAGAAGCACTTGGGATGGGGGCAGGTCATGTAATCTTATCACCTTGGGAAATAGCTTAGTGAATGCCAAATTTATTTGACTACAGGGACTCTTTTATCTGTATAATGAATGCTAAAATTGGTAGACATTATGGAGCTGTTGTCACACATTCTCAAAATTAGTTTTATTTTTAAAGTAAATCAGTGATCATGAATCCAGTGTTGGCCATCACTGTTCATGGAGTTCTAAATTTTAGTTTTTAAAGGAAAAATTATTATTGCTTATGCACAACTTGAGTGGGCCTTGGTGACTTCACTTTCACATGCCATTGCTGACATTTATGGAGTAACTTTAAGATATAGAAATCACACAGAAACTGTAATTGTGAGTATGTAAGTGGGCAGTGGTAATGCGTACCTACAGGCTCAGCACTTGAGGGGCTGAGGCAAGAGGATGCCAAGTTTGAGCCTGGCCTGGAAATTTAACAATTTTGCATGACTCAATCTCAATATTTAAAAAAAATAATGAGTAAGAATATTGTTGAGAGGGAAGGGTCTCAATTCAAGCCTGAATACAGAAAAGAAAAAAATGAGTATATATTTGAGAATATAAGACTATTGAAAATCAATGTAACACCTTCTCAATTGTCACAGTTTCTCAATTTTAAATGTATTTACATTTCTTATTTCAAGACCCTGTTTTATTTATTAGAATTATTTTTCTGGAATAGTGTACCTCTTGAATTGGGTGGATACCAAGCTTGATAGCACCCTGTGCTGCTGATAAAATGTCAGATTCTTGACCAGCTTTGCTCTTAGTTTGCTGTATAGAATGAGGGGTAAAAACTCAGGCTGGGGGGCCAGCGAGATAGCTCAACAGACTAAAGCTCCAGCTTAGGCAAGTGCAGGGACTGTGGTTCGATCCCTGGCACCACATGCGGCCCCAGCCCCACCCCAGCGCAGGCTGAGCCATCCACAAAGTCTCGGCATAGTGGCATATACCCATAACCCCAGAAGTGGGGAGGCTGAAAGCAGGAGGATCACCCCAAGTCCAAGCTGTGTAATGGGACCCAGCAACAACCAAACACATAATAATAGTAATAAACCCTCAGGCTGGGGTGTAGCTGAACAATACAAGTGCATGCTTACTATGCACAAGACCTCAGTTTAAATGCAGTTAAAGGGGCCAGTGAGATAGCTCAGTGGTCTAAAGTGTCTACTTAGGCAAGCTGAGGCAGGCTCAGGGAACTGTGGTTTGATCTCCGGCACCACATGCCACACCAACCCCATGCTTGAGGTAGGCTGAGCTGGCCAAATAAATAAATAAATAAATAAATAAATAAATAAATAGATGTAGTTAGAGGTTGCCTTAACAATGGCCCTAGAGTCCATCTGCAATGCCCTCCAAAATTTTTTTTTTTTTCTGTATTTAGGACAGGGTCTACAGGGTCTCATTACATAGATTGGACTCGTAGTAATTGTCCTGTTTTCAGCCTCCTAAGCACTGGGATTAGAAGTGTACGCCACCATGCCCAGTCTCAATCGCTGTCTCAGCATGCCCCAGGGGCACGGCTGGCATGGCACACTGGGGATTGAACCCCAGTTGCTGCCCTCGGCCTAAGCAGGCACTTCAGTCCACTGAGCTATCTGGTCGGCCCCACTGCTACAGTTTAAATCAGGTTTTCAGGCACCTATGTTATATATACTGTACATTGATCTATATTCATAAGCTATGTTAGACATTGGGTTGTTTTTGCTTGTTAAATTTATCAAAAATATTTAACACTGTTATGTCCCACATACCATGCGAGGGAACGTGTGGTAGTTAGATGGTGTGGGGAACCACTCCGACTGCTTCAAAGCTCAGGTATGTGCGTAGACCCCTGAGGAGGTGACTCCCGCCTGTCTAGCGCAGGTGCCCGGTGAGATAGCTATGTAACCATAATTTAGCACAGGTAAACATGCATGGGATGGTTTATATCACTATAAAAGAATGTAAATATGAGACAAGAACTGTGTAAGATTTCCACAATAAAGACGGAGGCGGCTCTGGCTCTGGCTGTCAGCGCTCTTGCGCTCCCCTGTACTCTGCTCCGCTCCGTGCTGCCTGCTGTTGCTGCTCTCCTCTTGCTCACATGCCTCCCTTTGGGACCTCACCTGCGAAAATCTCCTTGCCCTCACCCCCTTGGGCCGGCAGAGTCTGTGGCCCTAGATTAACTTTGTTTACCTCCCCTTTTCACACTTGCCGTTTAACTGCAGTTTTTATTGTCGTTGACATTTTTCAGTTAAAAACTTAAAAAATTCTTCCTCAAACTTCTTGACTTAAAATCAAATAAGAGTTTTCTTTGACAAATGATTGCCTTTCTGTGTATCCCTGTGAGTCTGGGCAATATGGATTTAATAAGCAGCTGCTGTAGTGTTGGCAAGCCAGCCTGCCATAGACACATGGAGACCCCAAGCCAGGGTGCCGTTTCCCCGCCTGCCTGGGGGACCATGAATGCAGGAAGCCTGGGTCCTGTGAATTGGGAAGACACATGACAGCCTTGTCAGAGCCATCTCCTCGGCAATGCTGAGTCCCCCTGAGTTCCTAGGTGCAGGCTAGATGTGGGGTCTGAGGGGACTGCGTGGCCCAGTATGTCTCCTCCTCTGGGGAGTCACCCTTTGCTGTGCTGGGTGAGCTGAGAAGGGCAGGTCCATTTGGCTATGCTGCTTCATCTGGACTCTGCCAGGGAGCCCTGGCCTCATTCCCAGCCCCTGCCCTGCTTGGGCCATGAAGCTCAGTGAGCCTGCTGAAACCCTCGTTCTTCCAAGGACTCTGCACTTCCTTTTCAACCGTCTCCTCTGGCAGCCTCCTGAAGGAAGAGTTTTGCCATGAAGGGTTTTCTGCCCTTCATGGCTGCCCTTCCTGCCCTCTGCTGCCCCCTGTACTGCAGGAGCAGATCTCAGCCCTTCATCCACGCTGCAGTCTGACGGAGTGAGGAAGAAGTGACAGATCAGCGGCTCGCCCTGCTCTAGCCGCCCTCTTCCCACACGAGAACTTCCAGTCATCTGCACTCCA
>NDGN011460030.1:0-11967 GCA_002564285.1 Tympanoctomys barrerae | reverse complement strand
CCCTGATCTCCCCTAATTCTGGTAACTGATTACACAGGAAACTGCCCCCATCTTGCTCCTGGGTGGCTCTGTTCTCTGCCCTTAGCTCTCCCTGTTTTACTGGCACTGATGTCTTCTCAGTGCCTTTTGCCAGTTGCCTATCTCTCCCACCAGACATTCAATGAGAATGCTCTCCAGGTGGGGCCCCTAGGTAGGATGCTTTCTAGCTTCCTGAGGTCACAGCATAAAATTGTAAGATGTTGTGATATGCTTCCCCTGGATGAGAGTTAGGGCCTTGTAACAAACACAGCAGCCAAACTGAGGAGTACATGACTCTCCAGTTTCCATAAGGTTAGCCCAGTGGCTAACTTATGTGTCCATGAGGGTGGGCCATGGTGCCCTGATATTTGGTGTAATGTATTCTGGAGACTATTTTTGGATGATATTTATATTTAGCTTCATCAACTTTTGAGTAAAACAGATTGCTTTCCATAGCAGGATGGGCCTTATCCAAACAGTTGATGATTTGAATAAAACAAGTATTTATTGAGTCCAGTAGGATTAGATTTGACCTTGGGCAACAGAAAATTTTTAGACAAATGGGCTTAAGCAAGACACTGGACAGAATTTAATTCTCTTTTCATTCATGGGAAGTGAAAGGCTGCCATAAGATGCCCACATAAGATGCCAAATGCCAGGCTGCACCAGTCAATGTGTATGCCACTTCCTGCCTTTCTGGCTCCCCAATGGTACTGTAAGAGGAGAACCCCTGAATCATCTTTATTCTGGAGTTCTTCTTTGGTGTATAACAAAGTAAATTTTGCCAAATTGAAGTTTTTATTTTTTAATTCTCCACAAGAACAAATCTGCTAGTGGATGGGCATGGGCAATGGCTGAGTCACACATGCACCGTAGAACAGAAGTTACAGAAAGAGGGAAGGAGAGAAAGGTTGAAGCAGGAAAGGAACAAGCCATGGCTGGGTTTCTCTCCAAAGTGGTCCTGGTCCTGGGAGGTCACAGTCAAGCATACAACTGTAAGATGTTGTGATATGCTGCTCCTGGATGAGAGTTAGGGCCTTGTAACAAACACAGCAGCCAAAACCTATGTCTAATCTTCTTTTTTTGTGTGTGTTTAGGACAGGGTCTACAGGGTCTACAGGGTCTCACTGTGTACATCAGACTCATAGTGATCCTCCTGTTTCAGCCTCTCAAGTGCTAGGATTGCAGGCATGAACCACCCTGCCTGGTCTCAAGCTCTGTCTTAGCATGCTCTGGNGGCGGGGCCAGCATGGCAGGCCTGGGGATCTAACTCCTAGCCCTTGCGTCTGCGTAAGCAGACGCTTTAATCTGCTGAGCTATTTGGCCTGCCCTCCTATGTCTAAATTGATATGCCATGGAAAGGGGACTCCCATGCACTGGTTTTGCTGGAGTTCCTACATGTTACTCTCCATTAGTTTCTTTCTCAGGGTGGCCTCCAACATTTCTTCCTTTTCTCAGCATCATAAACGCTAAGGGCAAACATCCCAAGTGTCCTTAATACACAGTGGAATGAGAGAGGCTTCCTACTCCCTAGAATCCCACTCTGAGTCTACCCAACAAGGCGTTTGCTACCAAGCATGATGACCAGAGCTTTCTAGTGTTCCTGTCCTTGAATGCTATTCTTGGCTGCCATATTCTCAGTGTGTGTGCGGGGTCACCTGTTCCTGAATGAAAGGTTATAGCAGAGTCCAGCCATCATTTTGAGCTCAACAGCAACTGTTCCCTTGGAATAAAAATGTTGGGAATTTATTGTGCCTTCCACTTGGAGATTCTGAAGTGGGTGCAGCTGCCCACATCCCAGTTTTCCTCCCATGTAGCTTTACCATCCCAGGATGTTTCAGACTTCTCATTTACCAGTTGATTTAACAAGGCCTCCGGTTGAAATCCCTGGTTAACAACCTTTAAATGGCTCTTTTCTTATTAGAATGGGAAATAAAACCACACACCTGCAAATTCCTCACTACCTTTAACTTGAATCATGAACTTGGAACCAGTGTGCCATAATTAAATTTCTTGAGGTGCTAGGCCTGGATTTTCCACATGTGAAAATATCTCCTGAGGTTTGCTGCTGTCAGGAGGCTTGAGGAGACAGAAGGGTATGGATAAATGGCTGTTTAATTTGGGTATTAAAGAAATATAACCTACAATGAAAAGAATGAACCCAATTCTATAAAAATAAAGTTGTATGAAAATTGGTTGGAGGGCCTGCAAGATAGCTTAGTGGACTAAAGTGCCTACTTAGGCAGATGCAGGGACTGAGGTTCAATCCCCCAGCATGCTATGCCCACTCTACCTCCAGGGTGGCTGAGATGGTGAATGAGACTGGGTGTGGTGGCATGTGCCTGTAATCCCAGCATTTGGGCGGCTGAAAGCAGGAGGATCACTATGAGTCTGATCTGTGTAGTGAGAAATCTGTAGACCCTGTACTAAATACATTAAAAAAAAAAAAAAAGGAAAGGAAATTGGTTGGCTATTACAGCATTCTCTTAATCCTATGCAACTGATATGGAAAACGTCATTTAAATCTAAGTTATAGAGTTGGCCTCAGGGTAATATATTGAGAAAACTCATAGCTTTAGGGAATTATAAAGGTGTTTTTGCATCACAGTCATCGTCATTCTGTTCAAATCATCTTCCTTTGTCTCTGGCATATCTATGATGGGGATATCACAAAGCTTCAAGCAGACCAGGCTGTTGGAGTCCAGGATAGGGAAGTGAGGAGCTCAGATCCGTAACGCAGAGGGAAATAACCTTCCTCGCGCAGAAGTTGTGGACCGAGACATCATTCTTTGCCACATTCTCCTTATTCTTAAAGGTCGGCAAAGCCAGGAATAGGCTTCTCATTTGGAGATGGACAAAGTGAGCCCAGCTCATTTGCTCTATGAGTGCCTGCCTCACAGCACAGCGAGTCCTGAACAGCGCTGGGGCCCCCTTGGAACCCTGTGCTCTTCTACTCACTGCACTCTTTCCCAGAGACTCAGAGAAGTTTTGAGCCCCAAAGACAGGTGCCCAACTACCTCAAAGTCTTGAGAGCAGGGCTGATGGGGAAGCCATGTGAATCAAAGACCAGCCAAGGATCAGTGAAGGATATGGTCCACATTTCTAAAGAGAAACAGGCCTGTGTGCTCTAGCTGCCTACAGTAGCCTAGCATGGGGCTTTGTGCTGCTCTGGCTTCAACAAGAGTCTGCGGGTGGAGGTGAGTGAGGGGCGCATCAGTGCTGAAGCAGATCTGGGTGCCCCTGCCCAGCCCAGGAGTTGAGGCTGTGTTACCCAACGCCTGTCAAAGCCAGCTTGTATCTTGCTCTCTCTGGGGCAACCTTGGTCTCATCTTTTAGCTGCCACTGCATCCTCACCCTGCAGTCTCCTCCTCCCAGGATGTCCTGAGCCTCTCAGTAGGGCCAATGGTGGCCTGTTCAGAGGTGGCTGGTCCTGACTTCTCTTTTTTTTTTGAGCCTGAACATGTCTTGAGCTTTCCAGCCCATTGGCAGCTGAAACTACAGAGGAATGCAAAGTCAGGGAGAGCTTCTGGAGTTCTAAGAGGAGCCCAGTCAAGCAAAGGTGGAGCAACTTCCTACAGAAATACCCTTGTGGGCTCACCTTCCCTCCTTCACCACAACTCATTCATTATCTCCGCTTATTTTGAGTGTCTCTGTGAAACCTGTATCCACCTCGTTCTTCGTGGTGGGTCTAAGGAGGCTCATCTCTTCCTTTACAGAGAGGAAAATAAAAGACAGCACACACAGGCATCTTTGTGCCCTGGTACCCGCAATCACAGATGCACAGTAAAACACGGTTCACTGCAAATCAGTGTCAAAGACCCTGGAAGTTATGTTTGACCTTTTCCCAGGCCTCCTGAAAGTTCCCCTCCATGGTCAGAGAAACACACAGAGATCAGAGGGAGCTGGGAGGAAACAGAGGTGCCAGTTCCATGTCACACTGTTTTTTTCTTGAGCCTTCTGCACAAGTGAAGCATTGTTATCCTCAAATGCAAATTTGGAAGTGACAGCTGGAAGAAATCTCTGGTTCCATTTTCACAAACAAACAAACAAACAAACTCTGTCTTGAAACATAAGATTGGCTTTTGCGAGTAGATTAGTTTTGTACTCCAAGGTCTATTTTAACAAAGAATATATATTGTATATAGTCTAAAAATTAAAATTAGACAAAGAGGGATAGAAATGATAAGGATATATATATATATATATATGTTTTTTTTCTAAATAGTCATCAAGAAATCTTTCCTTTGGAAAAATTGAGCTTGTGCCAGATGTTTCTAATGGTTTACTTATGGTTGCCTAGGAACAAAATATTATCTTTGACGGAAGCAGTAGGGATATGAGAATGTCTGCCTTTGTCTCAGGGATCTCAGAGTCCTGAAGATAGTTGAGTCACTAGGAAGCAGATCTTGCTCTTGCCAGAACTTCTCAACAAAGATCAACAAACAAACAAACAAACAAACATGGTTTTTAGTCTTAATAAGTTCTCCTCTGGTTGTCACCTTCATGAACGCATTGAGCTGCTTTACTTACAGAATATGGCAGATCAAACTGAGTTTATATCCTTGTTAATAGGGAAAAAAAAAGTACCACCTTGTAGGACTGGAAGGTAGGAAAAGACCGTGAATCACACAAGGACTCCCTACTTGTAGGAAGCTGGCCGTGCCCCAGGGCTGTAGCGGTGAGCCCACTGGAGCAGGTGATCATTCTAAAGGTCAAACCTCCTCAGGGTGCTTGTTGTCTCCTTTTCTAGTTCTTTCTTCTTACTTGAACACTCGCGTGTCTGCAGGGAAACTACCAGAGAGTATGCACTACATTTTCTCTGTACAACCCTATGTTCTGGGTCAAACTCATTGTGATATGAATTCAAACTTGAACTTTCACACAAAAGGATTTAAAACTATCCAAATTGTTTTCTACTTTTCTATTTTATTACTTATTGTTTGGATGTAATTTGCTGCTAAGGATCAATCTCAGGGCCTCATAGAAGCTAGGCAAGTGCTCTACTACTGGGCTATATCCTCAGCCCCGTAAAATTCTATTTTGAGACAGGGTTGTCCTAAGCGCCCAGGTTATCCTGGAACTCATGGTGCAGCTGCCTCAGCCTGCTCAGTGGCGGCTGGAGTACCAGTCTGCATGCATCATACCTGATTTAAATGTGAAATGTTATGTGCAGGAGACTGTGGCATTATTTTGGAATGTAAGTTTGTTGTGGAACATTACAAAAACCATTACCGAAGTCTATTCTTCCTTCCGGGACTTTATTTACGGCAACACGTGTGGTTCAAGTGCATGCGTTGTGCCAAAGATTCTATAAAAAGAATCAGATGGGTCCAGCACCCGCCCTTTAAGACAATAATGCTTCAGGTGGTGATATTATGACCGCGTAGAGAATGAGTAAGCACTGAAGGAGAATTCCCCATGTGTCAATAATCACGTACATGATTCAGTACTCCTGTGGATTATCATGCAGAATCATAATTAATGTCATGGTTTCTCCAATTAAATATTAAAGGTAAGTGCCTAAGGTTATCAAATAAACTATAGGCCCAGGCCTAAAACCTCAGCACTTCCGGGAGGCTGGGGCAGAACCACGCAAATCTGAATTCAATTTGGACAACTTAGAGATTTAGTGATGCCCTGTCTCCTAAAAAAGGCTGGGGCTGTGCCTCAGTGTGAAGACCCTGGGTTCCATTCCTGGTACTGAAATGAACAAATAAAAACCCAGGATGATCAGTTACAATGAAGTTGCAGATAAGCCACAAAAGATTTTTGAAACATAAAGTATAGCACAAGAAATATTTTTGACTTATTTATACAAATAAGTATTTATGGTTTATCTGTGATTCAAATGTGACTGGTAGTTTATATTTTCCTTTGCTAAATCTGATTACATGTGGGTAAAAAAGTATCACCATGGCAACTCTATGGACCAAGAGGGAAGAAATCCCACTGCCCAAGGATAGTGATGTCTTAGCGAAGATTAGGAAGTGCTTACAACATCCCTTCTTGTGGATAAACCATCACCCTCATCTACATTCTCCATGCTCTGTCAGGGTCCCAAGGTGGTAGAATGTCAGTGCTATTGATGTCTTGTCCAAGAGTGGCCACTTGGGGTTATTTCCATCCCCTGAGCTTTAACTAGTGGCCTCTCCATTGAACAAATACTAAGCACATGGCATTCTGGGAAATATTGTGTTGGGTTGAGTATGAGTTTCTTTCCTCAAATAGTTTAGAGCTGGAAGGGGAAGACTGACACATCTATTACTGATGCTCATTCAAGGCCAAGTGTGAAAAGATAGCAGTAAAATGCTACAGGATCAGAGAGGAAGTGATGCATTCTATGCCAGGTGGGAGAGGTGCCCATGGAAGAAGGGGTAGGAGAATGGGCTTGGCGGAGAAAGAGACTCTGGCAGAACAGACACAGGCAATGGCTTCCTGTGAGAGGATGGAGCCTCTAAAGACATAGGAAGAGGAATGTGTGGTCAGAGTGTCCCTGTCATCCCTTGAGGGACTGAATCCTTTATTTTTTGATTATTCAGTAGACATGTATTAAAACTGAATGAATAAATTAGTGTAAATTGCAATTGTGTAAAGAGCTATGAAGAAGAGAGTCCTTATGGCACGAAGAGCAGTTTGCAAGAACTGAGTGGCTTTGGGAGGGAGCTTGGACACAGCCTTTGTCAGGGAGGCAGTCATTCAACCAAGCTTGGAAGAAAGAACAGAGCTAATCAGGGGGCAAAGGACAGTGAAGGCTGGGGAGGAATATAATATAAGGTGGGTGAAAGAGCACGTTCAAAGGCCCTATGGAAGAATGGAACAAGGGACTGAAAGAAAGTTGGCTTGGAGCACAGAGAACCTGGTAGGATGTTATGCAGAGAGGGTTAGATCCAGGCAAAGCCTTTTAAGATCTGTTGAGAAACTACATCTTACCTTCCCCATACCGTGGAGCCATTCCACATGTCTAAGCCCAAGTGTAACATCATTGGGTTTGAGTGTGAAAGAATCACTGTGACTCCAGAGGTGGGAATAGACTGGAATAGAATCACATAGCTGCAGGAAAGCCAGCTAGGAGGCTCCTTTAGTAATTTGGGCAGAATTTAAAGGACGTCCATATCCTCCATGCCTCCTTATTAGGCCAGGGGAGAAGGGGGTTGAAATATGTTCTGCTACATTTTCAGAGGGAGCTGGGGTAGCACTACTGGACATCCCACCTACAACACTCACAGAGCATTGGGTGTTGACCCAGCAGAGCAGGAAGGGTTTCACAAGTCAGCATATATGGCTTTGCTGGAGGGTGGAAGGGCATGGGCCATCAGAACTGAACAGTAGCACCTCCACAGGGTCCCAAGGGAGGGACTATGCCATTCTCAGGCTCACAGAGGCTGTCAGGCTCAGAGTCTGTGGGCTGCAACACTTCCAGGCCCCTCCTGTGCTCAGCAGGAGCCCTCAGTGCTCACACTGGAGTCTGCCCACTTCCATCTGTCAGGCAGACCTGCAGCAGAGGGCATGGTGTCCTGTGACTCTTGGCACACTGGCAAGCCCCCCAGCCCACTCGCATGGCCAGAGGCCTTTCTGCCCTTGTTGACTGTATTTGCCAACTCTTCTTAGGAAGGGTAGCCCTCCACAGTGCTGTAGACCTTGACTTCTTATATTATGAGCTTAGTACAAGCCCTGGATTCCACAAAACCATTGCTGTAGACTTTTAGTGTAACTAAATACAAATCAAGTTAGTGACATCCTACCTTAGAGAAGATTTAGACTTGGAGAAGCCCAGTGTAGATGGCATCTTCACTAATGGCTCCACTCTCAGGCACTTCCTGGCTATCTTGGGCCAACCCTTCCTTTGAGCAGCAGTCAACTTTTGGGTACACGGGACATGTGTGTGAGACTGCCAGGAAATACAGTAGCATTTGTAAATGAAATGGGTCATTGTGTCTCTCAGGCTCTGGGAGAATGCAGGGTGTGACCATTAGACTTTCCCTTCCAGGCAGACTTTTAAAAAAAGAAATTGGTACATGTTTGTGATACATAATTCCATCCCTTTTGGGGGGAATATAGTGACTTGGTCATTTTTCATCCTCTTCTGCCCAGTCTCTCCCCTCCCCGCTTCTTTCTCTCCTTCCTCCAATTTCCTTGCTCATCTCCACCAGGTCTACTTCCCTATTTCCTACCATTTCTATCTATTGGACTCTTTAATTATTTATATGTTTGGATTTTCAGAAATAAAGAACCACATACTCTCCAATGGAGAGACCATTGATCATCTGGATCTTACTAGAGATTAGTGGAACCTGCAGATGGTGCAGCCCAGAATCTCTCAGCTTGGGCACAACTTTCTAGTCTACATAACTTTTCGTGTGTGTGTGTGTGTGTGTGTGTGTGTGTTGTATGTTGTATGTGTCTGTTGTACCATGACCAAAGTTACCTTCTTTTATTTCCTTGCCTGCTAGTTATTTCTTCCCTGCCTAGAAACGTGCTCTTGTTGCTTGTACAGTCAGCTCTGATGCTTTTCCTTCCCAGGAACTGTAAATAACTAATGAAAAGGAAGAGAAGCACTCCAAACCAATAAGAGTGCAATCACAGATGACAGCCTTCCAAGGAACTGGAATGTCCGGAAAGAGGCAGAAGCCAACAGGAGGAGGCCCAAGCCCCACTGTGTAAGCCCACTCTTGGCGCACACAGCTATGACCACTTTTAAATGAACTTTTGAGACCCAGTGTCCACGATGAAGGTGGGCCACCTGTAGTCTCTTCTCCCCAGAGCATGCCCAGGGGCTGGTTTCTCAGCATGGCTGCACGTTTGCAGGCCTCAGCATTAAGCTGTGGATCTCGAGGGTGGCATGGGTGAAGGCCTCAGTGTGCCACTTCTCTTCTACCAGGGCAACTCAGGGCTTCTGTGGCCTGGTGGCTAATACATCAGCATTTTTCCTGAGGATGTGTGAGAGCTGGGCCCCAGCCAGCTCTTCTGTGGAAGGTGTGAAAGCTCTTCCTTGAACTCAGCTCGTAGCAACAATGCTCTCGCATGATTGGTACCAAGAATTTGAGGGGAAGTGGTTTTGTACCATGGCTGGTTTTTCTTTCAGTACTGCAGATTGAACCCAGGACCTTTGCGCTGAGCAACAGGCCCAGTATTAAAAAGATAATTTAAAAAAACCCTTTGAGATAGGTGTTCTTTTAATTGCTAGCTCACCCAAGATGGGCTCAAACTTGAGATCTTCCTGCCTCGGTCTCCTCGTGTGCTGGATTACTGGCATGTGTGCGGTACCTGGCATGTGATGTTGAGTGGCTCTTGCCCTTGTTGGCTTGGTTTGGAAGCCAGCTCACCAATCCAGTTCTGTCATCTGGACCAAAGGCTGCAGCTGTGGCCTGCCAAGTGCTGCGAGTTGTGACTCGATAGCGCTGGTGACTGGGCCAGACCGGCACTGTCCTCTGGCAGAGGCTGAAGCTGAGTGAGGTCATTACACCCTCCTGCTCTGGTTGTGGCCCTGGGATTGGAGGCCACAGAGCCATAAACTTTACAGAGCTGACTGTCTCAAAGCAACATAATTCCTGGTGTCTAGGAGAAAGGTCACTGCTTACCCCACAGGTCACTGGCACCAGTGAGCTTGTTTGTGTCATTAGGAGAGCCAGGAGAGCTGCACCCTGAAGCCAGAGGACACGCACACACCTTGTTCTTACAAGTGGGCATACGTGTTCATGCTGTGGGAGGCTTCTCTGGGGCCTGTTGGCAGGATGGGGGGACCCCACCAGGAAATATAGGCGGCTCGGGGTGCTTCCTGAAAGGCACAAGACCCAGCTTCAAGGCTGGGGGCTCCGCATTCCAGCCTTTCTGGTTCCCAGATGAGAAGGAGCCCTCTCCTCTCCTCTTCCCATGACCCCAGGCAGGCCAAGATGTTGCAAAATGAAACTTTCTGGCAGACATCAGTCTCCTTCCACTGTCTCTTATCTGATAGCCTACCTGAGACAGCTGTTTCACAAGCGAAGCAGTCTCCCTGGAAATCTCCCTGGAACGTGAAGCATCATCCTGGTCACCCACTCGGAATGTCCTTTTGCTACCTGAGGCCATTCAAATGAAGGGAAGACATGGCTAATCTCAAGTTTTTACAACAGAAAATTATTGTGGACCCTGGAAAACTAAGATCCATCGTGCAGGAACTCTGAGAATAGCAGGTGCCAACCTGCGAGAGCTTCTCTGGGTGCCAGGACTTTGCAGAATTTCAGTCCCATCCCCTAATGCCAGTTTTGTAAAGGAGTGCTGTTGTTCCCAATTTTATTGGTGTGTACGGTAATTTAATCTTAAATCTCTAGGCTTACTTTGCTAGTAGCTAAACTGATGATCTTTACAATGGAATTTTGTTTGTATGCTGAAACAAAAGAAGAAAAAAACAGAAACTGTACAAAAACAAATCACACATAGATATGTGTAGCCTGAAACATTTCCGTTACCCTCCCTGGACTTAGAGAAACAAGCTATATAGTTAGAAATGATTAAGGGCATTTCTGGGGAACACATTGATTCAAGACAGACTGATTGGGTAGTGTATTAATTAGCCATTTTTATACTCACATAAAGACATTGGGATTGATGCCAGAAAGCCAGAGTTTTTGAAATATCAGATTAGATGGTTGCTTAAATGTATGGTATTAGTAGGGTAATGATTATACCCTTACACACACACACACACACACACACGTACACACACACATGCTCGCATACACATACACACTCGCACACTTGCACATATTCCACTATAGAAACACAGCTTCCTCCCCGTCTGCTTCTCTCAGTGCAAAACTTGCACCATTAGGAATTCATTTGTTTGGCTTGTCTCGTGACAGTTTTCTTTTCAAATACAGATAAACCCAGCAAAGGGAGCTACCTCATGGTGCGCCATTTGCACTAGAGCAGTGGCCTAGCCTAGCTGGTCATGTGTAGAAACAGGCTGAAAGAACATGTTGGTAGGTTAGAGGGAGAAGGAAGTTCCTGTTTCTCCCCATTTCCTGCAATGCTAGATGGAGGCTGGATGTGGCTAACAGCTCTCACCAGCCCTTTCTTTTGCTCCTCCTTGATCTCCTGAGGATGGACTGGGACAGCTTGCCTCTGTGTCACCTGGCTAGCCCTCAGGCTGCTCTTCAGCTTCTCTCCAGGCCACTGTGGTGTCCTCCTGGTTCTGCTGCCCCAGACATTTCTGTCCCTTTTCATAAGAAAGGGTAGACTGTCCCATATGTAGCAAAGACCAGAGATCCTGGCCTTTTATTAACACCCCCAACTCTCCATTCCTTGAGAAGCTATGACTGACACAGCCAGCTTCCCTGGAGATACTCCTATTTTGCTTTCTAAAAATGTTTTACCGGGATGCTGCAGGGTCTCCTGAAGTCCTGTGGAACTGTCCCTATGACAGCTGTGACTGTCTACTTGGGGAGTTGTGTGAATTGACCACAGTAGGCCTGGATTTGAAGCAAGCTGTACAACTGGGTTTGGATCAGTCAGTAAGCATGAATCAGTGGCTTGAAGTTAGACCAGCTTGGAGCAATGCACAAGTTTGATTTTGGGCCAATCAGCAGGCTCAAATTTAGACTGAAAGCTTGAATTTGAACCAATCTGGAAGCTTGAATTTGGACCAATCACAGGTCTACTGTTTCTATATAAGTACTGCTTATCTCATGGAGGTTGGTCTACAAGGTTGCTCTGTCTGGCTTCTGTGGTGCAACACTGTACAAGTGAAACTTTGCCTCACGGGCTTGTAAATCTTGAGATTCTTACTATGAGTAGCATAGGCAGACTAGTCTCTTTAAAAGAGCTATGAACAATGAACACTAGGGGGGCTGTTTTTCCTGAAGCTTTCCAGTGACTGACAGTGAATGGAGATCTATAAGAGTGGCAGCCGACAGCGTGATCGACTTCACCCAGCATTTTAGTGGACATAGAGTGACATCAGCAGAGACCAGA
>NDGN011460022.1:0-15138 GCA_002564285.1 Tympanoctomys barrerae | reverse complement strand
GGATCTCAAGTCCGCATCTTGTACAGCAATTAACCACTAAGAAGAATGTATGCAGTGTCTTAAATATTGAATATCCTACCGATTTGATTTGAAATTGTCTCATTGCTATTTGTTTATGAATAAAATTATGGCAACAAAACAAAACAAAATGATAAGCAAACAAGAAATCAGAATTGATCAACAAATTATTAATAAATACTTTTGTGAACATGCTTTAAAATTTTACTTGTTTTTATTTCTAGAAGATCAAGTGTTTTTACATGAATATGTAGGCCTTTGATCCATTTTGATTTTATTTTTGTACATAGCAAGAAATACAAGTCTACATTCAACCTTTTACATGTAGAAAACCAGTTTTTTCAGCATCATATGTTAAACAGGTTACTTTTTCTCCAGTATATGTTTTAATCCCTGTGTTGATGATTAATCAGATAGCTAAATGTACCAGTGGTTGTTTCTGTTTTGTCAATCTATTCCACTGGTTGACATGTGTACTTTTGTGCCAGTACCATAACATTTTTAATCATAGTATCTTTGTAAGATAATAAAATCTCAAATTGTGATTGCTTTTGCTTTATTCTTCTTGCCTTCCATTTCTTTTACTACTCTGAATCTACAAGTTTCCTAGAACTTGTAGGATCATTTTTCTATTTGCCTGAATAATTTTGCTGTTTCAATTGTGATTGTATTATTTGTGTACCAGCTTGGTAGTATGACTAGTTTGACAATAGTCATTCTCCCTACCCCATACCAGGACATCTTTTCATTTTTTGGTCTAACATGAGAACAGCATTTTGGGAATATTGCAATTTTCCTTGTAAACATGTTTCACTTTTTGAATGCTTTAATTGCCTAATATTCAATTTTTCAAAGGTATTGGATTCTTGATTTCTTTTACAGTGGGTTCATTGTTGTGTTCAGGAACACTATTTTTGTGTGTTGATTTTGTATTCAGTTACTTTGATGAATTTGTTTATTAGATTTAAGAGTCTTTTGTGGAGTTATTTAGCTCTTTTATGTACAGTATCATGTCCCCTTTGAATATGAGTAGTTTGACTTCTTCCCTTTCCATACATATTCTTTTTGTTTGTTTCATTAACCTCACTTTCCTGGCTCAGTTTAAGTACCATCTTGAGTAGCAGTGGTATAAATGTATATTCTTGTTTTATGCTTGATTTTAATGTTTTTTTAGAAACAGGTCTACATGTCCCTTCCTTGCATCAGTTTTAGAATTGGATTTTTCTTGTTTTCTAAACTTTATGGTGTATCACTAGATTATTTATTTGGAATCTCCCCGTTTTTCAGATATGGACATTCACATGTATAATCTTCCTTCTTAGGACCTTGTTTTTTTGTGTCCCACACATTGTGTAATGATGCAGTGGCCTCATCACTTTATTCTAAGCAAGGCTTAATTTCTTCTTTAATTTTTCTATGATATACTGATTATTTAAGAGTGAATTATTTAAACCCAATATGGTTTCTTTCACCATTGTTTTCTTGTTTCATTGTAGATAATAAAACTGATAACATACATGGGAATATTTTACTTCTTTTGCATTTATTTAAATGTGTTTAAAGGCTACTATGTGATCTATTTTGGAGAAAACTCTTTGTACTGATGAGAAGAAATTTTATTCTATTGTTTATAAATGCAACATTCTATCAAAATCTACTAGATATATTTGTTTGAAAATGTGATTCAGTCCCAGTATTTTTGTGTTGTATTTTAGCTGAGATGTGTATTTGGGAATGTGGGATATCCGTCAGGATGATTGTCTTAGTATTTTTGTGAATGCCTATGTTCAATAGCATTATCATGATATCTGGTATGCTGGTATTTATTGCATCTATACTTACACTTATTTTTCTTCCTGTTACTTGTTCTCTTTCTAGTATGTAATGACCTTCTTTATCTCTTATGATTACTTTAGGTGAAAGTTCACTTTGGCAAAAAATAGTATATATATATTTGCTTGTTTTTGTCTCCACTTATATGAAATATTGTTTTACACTATTCAATATTATAATTAATGAGATCATTTTGAAATTGTTTCTTGCACATTAAATATCACGGAGCTCCAATCTGTCAATGTGTGCCTGACTGGAGATTTGAAACTTCTTACTTTTGAGAATTATTAATAAGAGATATTGTATCTTTAAATTTTTAAAATTCATTTCTTCATTCTTTTTTTTGCTTGAAATACTCATCGTCATTAATTTATTAATTCTATTAGACACTTTTAGTTCTGAAATTTATTCCTGTCTAGGATATTCTGTATTTTTGGAGCACTGATTTGGCAGTCACAAATTTATTATCATGCTATTTTTTTGTGGAAGATCTTAATTTCTCTGTCAATATTGAAAGGGAGCTTTTATGGATATATTTATCTAGATTGAACATTATTTTCTCTTAATTCTTTATAAGCTTCCCTCAAAGCCATCCTGGCTTTTAAGGTTTATGTTGAGAAATCAACAGTAATTTTAATAGGTTTAATTTTATAATTGATTTGTTGCTTTCCTCTAAAAGCTTGAAGTGTTCACCCCTTGTGTTGGAGTTCTGGGATTTTAACTGTGATATATGTCATGAAGACATTCTTTTGTGATCATGTCTATTCAGTGTCATGTATGCTCATTTGTCTGTATATTGAATTCTCTCCTTATACCTCAAAATTTTCTGTTATGATTTCTGTAAACAGATTTTATATAATTTGTGGCATCTATCTATCTATCTATCATCTATCTATCTACCTATCAATCTATCATCTATTTATCATCTATCTATCTGTCTGTATATCTAATATTGGCCCTATTTTCCATGATGTACTGTTTTATGATACATCTAAGTATAGGGTCACCCCTATCAGTTCTATAGCCGAATTCTCACTCTCTCCCTCCTCACATATGTCACTGGTGCCCATTTCAATACAATTTTAAAAATTATCCTGATATCCATTTAATACATTTGTGGTTGTATGTTTTTGTTGAAATGGTTATTCATATTTCATATCATTTGGTTAATCCAGATAACTCATTATTTGTGTCTTCTTTAAGCTTACTTGTCAATTTGGTAAATCCATTATATATTAATTTACATCATTTTGAGCTTGCCATGTAGTTAACACCTGTTCCCCAGTTTTGACACCTTCAATTTGGATACTTTTTGTTGCTTATTTTGTCTTAAATCCTCTCCTGTTAATAGCATCAGACTTCATCACCATGTTGTAAAAAAAGAATGCCTACTATTTATATCAACATCAACAGGCTCAACCATACACCTCTTGTGTATATGAAGACCTGTTTTTAACAATATAACCTATTTGCCAAAAATTTATAAAGACTACTTAGTAATCAAAGCAGTTTCACTGGATTGTGATAGGTTGAAGAGAAGAAGAATATAGTGAAAAGGGAAGGAAGGGGTAGATCAGAAAGAAGCAGAAAAGCAAAATAATAATTAAAAAATTGGGAGATTAAACTTGTTGATATTATTTTTGCTTGGAGAAAAAAATATGGTAGAGAGAAGATGAGAATATTTGTGGAAGTGAGCAAAGGAATGCAGAGGGAAGGAGGAAGAGCTGGAGACTCAGGAAAGCTGTGAGAAGTCAGAACCTGATAATAGGTTGGGAGCTTGGGTTTGAATCTTCTGTACACATTTTTGGTGGTGGTTTCCATGTGGTGTCCACAAAAAGTACTGTGTCAATTAAAGTGCTTCTTAACACTTGTTGCACTTTGTCCATACACAAAGATTTCTCATATACATGTTAGAAAAAGGGAAAAAGGAAAAGAGAGGATATAAATGAATGAGAAAGAGCAAAAGAAAGAAAGAGAAGAAATGAAGAGAAACAGAAAACTACAACATCGTGAGCAATAACAAGATAACATAGTTGCAAGAACATAGAATTAAAATATCCCCATAGTTCTGTTTATTTTGCAGTCTAGGTTCAATTAGTAAGCTCTTCTCCCCATGTTCAAAAATGGAGATGTTATGATCCATAGGGAACTTTGGATTTGTGGTCTTGTTCTTTTCTTCCCATCTGCCCTACTGAAAACATTACTGTGACTGCAAGTTTTGTCCTCACCCTCCTCAGGATATATCCAGGTCATCCTGTTTTCTGCAGCATTCCCCCCTCTTATCTGTTGAATGATCAACCAATGTGTGCTGGGGTTGGCCACTGATAATAGACCCCTGAGCCCACCTTCCTGTGCAGGCCATTTTCTGGGCCTGGCTAATGTAGGACTTTTTCTTTTTGTTAAGATCAGACCTCCTCAGTTAAGTACCAAAGATGAAGAAGCAGTATGGTTGGTTTGGAACCCAGTTGTCTTCTGATTTCTACGTGGACCCTCCCAATCTCATCACTATTCCTTGTATGCCAACCCTGAGGTTGCTATGAAGTTTTCTGTTTCCAAAGTTTCCATGGTGCTTTCTCAGGCTCTTCTGGATTTCAGGTTCTCTGATGGCCTTATCTGTGCCTATCATTCTCATTGTGTTTCTTTCCCTGTGAGGAGGATGGGAGTCTGATTAAGCACTGAGTTTTGCCTAAAGTATTCAGTGCTTTCTGACAATAATTTTTCTTTCTTAGTGAGAGAATCATAATGGTATGTCATGGATATTATTTCCTAAGTTGCTCAACTTTTAAATACTTTTTGAAAGCTATAAGTTGGCTAAATATCACCTAATTACATTGCTACTCTTTAAATTATTTAATTAGGTTATTATTATGAAAATGAATTTTGAATGTTCATACCAATCAAATAAAAGTCAGAGAAACAATTCTAATATCAAATGAAACACTTCCTAAGGCAAAATGTATCAATATTTGAGGAGATATTTACACAAATAAAGACAAAAAATAATAAAAAACATAATAAATAGGCTCATGAGTTCTTTCAAAATTGTAATATTATCTAGGTGTGGTGGCTAATGCCACTAATCTCATCACTCTGAGAGACTGAAGAAGAATCATAATTTAAGCTCAGTCTAGGCATTTAAGGCTTCAGCAGACCCAATGTCAACAACAAAACCAGAAAAAGAAGAAAACATGGGAATATAGTTCAATATGATGACTTTGTATTCAAGACCAGAACACAAAATGATAATATTTAATCAACAAATCAAATTATTAATAATTTAAAAAATACTGAAAATGTAAAATAATTCATATGTTGATAAGTCAAGCAGAATTTGTAGATGTAAAGAAGCTAATTTGTGTATATAAAGAACATATAAATATAGTAAAGAGGAAATGATTAAATAGATTTACCTAATAAATAAGAAGCCTTGGCCAATGAAGAATATATAATTTTCCAAAGAAAATATTCAACTTCATAACTACAGAATTTAATAAGCCTAAAACTTCTCAATATGTGTCAAAGAGCAATTATTAGAATATATATTCAGATGCCTACATTCAGTAATGCTTTAATCTCATATAAATAAAAATTATGTTTGTAATCAAAGAAAATAAATTATAATTTTATGCTATCATAAATAGCTCAAAAAACTACAACACATTACATGAATCACAAATTATACATGAATGATAATGTTAGGAGTATGTGAATAATGTTTGAAAATTTTACACAAACCTAGAGAATTTATTTCTATGTATGCATTTAGTAAATATCATTTTAATGGATAAATTAGTCTAATATCTAGCTCAGTTAGAACTGAATGGAAAAATTGTCTTAAAATAAATGGAAAGAACATAGCAAAGAATTGAAAACTACTTAACTAGTTTCAGTGTGTATAAGTGACTATGATCTAGACCCAACATATTTTACCATTTTTCATCCTGAAAGCAACATCATTACTTTTGGTACATAAGGAAAAAAAAATGAAAGAATTTAAGGACTTGCTGAAAGTTCCATATTCATGAAAGAAAAACATTCATTGGAATGTACAATCTGATATCCAAACTTACATTGAAAACAATAATCTGTATTTATAGTCATCCCTTGGTATCCATGGAGATTTATCCCAGTGCCTTCCACTTTATTATATCAGTATGTGCTAAATGAATTTCTCTCATTGTTGAACTCCTATCATTTGTTTAGCAAAATGCTGTAATATTTAATTTTATTATTATTTTTTCTTTTCTTTTTCTTTTTTTAAAGTTCAGAAGGAATTTTTTTTTTTCCCAGGGGAGAGGAGCAGCTCAGGATGCTTTAAGGGCAGGTCTGGTAAGGCATGAGGATCTGGGAATCAAATCACAGAATCCCAAGCCTGACTACATTGCTTAAGCAGGCACTTAAACAACTGAGCTAATGGTCAGGCCCCTAGTTTTTGTTTTTTTTTTTTTAAATAAAATTAAAATTGAAAAAAAGGAAGGAGAAAAAATTGTCATAGAAAATGACAATTATTTGCCTACAACTTTGGTACATTGTTCTGTGCATTAAAATCATGTCTAAGTATATGAAATCATGTCTACACATAAATGCTATGTGGGTAGTTGTTATATTTTTTACAGAATAGTCATAAGAAAAAATATATATTCTATAAGGATGATATATTTTTACAATTATTGTCAGTGTATAGCTACATGAATCTCCGTATGTAAAGCCAGTGGGTAAGTAGTAAAAATCTAACAGTAAAAGAAGAAACAATAACATAGAAAAGTAAAACAGGGCCTGCCAAATAGTTTAGCAGATTAAAGTGCCTGTAAGCAGGTAGAAGGCCCGGGAGTTCGATCCCTAGGCCTGTTGTGCCAGCCCAGCCCCCTGGGGCACACTGAGATGACAATTGAGACTGGGTGTGGTGGTGCACACCTGTAATCCCAGCACTTAGTAGGATGTAAACAGGAGAATCACGATGAGTCCAATCTAGTAGTGAGACCCTGAACACCCTGTAGACATTTCCCTAAAAAAAAAAAAAATACAAAAAAAAAAAATTAAAACAAATTATAGGAGAAAATAAGAGTAACAAATTCTTGTAGAAAAAAAATAGAAAGCAAATACAGATGAGAGAGAGAGAGAGAGAGAGAGAGAGAGAGAGAGAGAGAAGTTCCAAAAGGGAGAGGGGAATAAATAAGGTCATTTTTTTCACCAAAAAGTTGATAAATCAAATGGTTTCAGTACTTGTGTCAGTAGCATTGGCAGTTTTTCCATGCAGGCCTTCAAGGTATGTGATGGACCACAGCTCTGGCTGTCAGCAGATTTTCCCAGCAGCCCCTCCAATTGCTTTAAAAAGAGCACCCAGGCAAAATATCTGTCTGTGATCAGCTTTCCCCAGACTCAGAGGGGAGACTTCAGCCAGGCCTACAGTGGGTTTCTTGGCCTTTATTGGTTGTTCAGATCCTAAAGCCATGGCTGTATTGTTTTCAGTGGGATCTTGTTTTTAGCCATTGTGGAGAGAGAAAAAGTGTGTGTGTGTGTGTGTGTGTGTGTGTGTGTGTGTGTGAGTGAGTGAGAGAGAGAGAGAGAGAGAGAGAGAGAGAGCTTGATTTTGATACCATATAATAGCCTTAACAATTTTATTATGGAAATAACACAATTTCTTTCTATTGATGCTCCAAGTCATTTTAGACAACAAATAAAATGCTGGGTGGTTTTGGTGGTGGTACATGCATTTCCATGTTTATGGGTTTTAGACAATACTGTTAGATTTCTGAAAGATAGGAAAATTTTGAGAAAACTCCTGCATATCTGAATATTTAAATATTTCTACATGAAACTAATGTTTTGGCTAAATAAAAGCATGATGATAATAAAATATTAAAGTCATATCCTTAAGGGTGGGATGCATCTATCAATTTATACATTTTTAAAAATTGTATTTAGTACAGGGTCTACAGGGTCTCACCACACAGATCAGACACCTAGTGATACTTCCTGTTTTTCAGCCTCCTAAATGCTGGGATTGCAGGTATGTGCCTCCACGCCCAGTCTCAGTTGCTGGTCTCAGTATGGCAGGCCAAACATTGAACCCCTGGCTCCAGCATCAGCCTAAGCAGGTAGTTTAATCCCCTGAGCTCTCTCGCTGGCCCTAATTTACACATTTTTGAATGTTACATATATTAGGCCTTAGAATTTTACTAGCTGATCTCTATGCTTGGAGGAACCAAATTATGTAGACTTTAGATAAGGCATAACTGCAAAACAGTGAAAGAGATTATCCAGTCATTTGCATAAGAACAAATGAGAATTCACCTTTCATCCCAACTTCTGTGAAAGATTGCAGTCAGTAAGGACATACAGGATATGTGTAAGACTTATTTTGATCTTTTTTTAAGGAATAACTATTTTCTCTCACATACCCTTTAGTAGATCTTTTAGTATACTATGGCACTTTCCTACATGATACTGTTCACAGAATATAAATGACAGCAAGAAACTTTTCTATACATAGAGAAACCAGGTGTTGGTCTAACTCCAGGTCAGGAGATCAAGAAAGAATGCCCATAGTTATTGTATTTCCTCTTTTACTTTCTTCTAGACTTAACCAAGTGTCATTTCTATGTGAGCAGTAGCAAATCAGTTTTGGAAATTTTGACACATTCTTCCATAGCACTGCTGAACTTCACTGACTGAGTCAGAAACCAAATATGCTTGCAGGTGGCCAAATTCTTACCACAGTAGTCAGCCTGAGAGTTGTTTCCTTTGGGAAGGTTAATACCCTGATATTCAGTTTCACAGAGTGAGTGAATACAAATTATTCTTGTTATTGCCTTGACAGTGAAGAACCATTTTGGCTCTTGGCTAACTGTTTATCTCAAATATTATTTTCGGCATAGCTAAGTACCCCAACTTGGTTCTTCTTCATCTAAACAGGAGAGGCAAGGATGCTATTAGAGTTATAATGCTGGTGTCTTAACCTTTATTTTCATCTTTGCATTGTCCACATATGTGAGACGAAGTACACATAGGAATGTGAAGGAAATGTGACTGGAAAGACCAAATGAAGGTCCTTGTGAACCTTTCCAATATGATTTTATTCCTTTCAGCGAATCATAATTACATCCTAATCATGTCAGTGTTTTTTTTTTTTTTTTCTCATATTACTCTACTCCCTGTGTGCACAGCTCAGGAAGGTGCTGCCCCATGGTAAAGGACCCAAGATCATAGCAACAAGGTTCAGGGCAAGCTTTGTAAGCTATGGGTCTCCTTCCTCTTGCTGTTTGCCACACACTCACTGTCACATTAGAATTACATAGGCTCTTGAGTAAACTAACCACATGGCATAGGTATAATAGTCAATGGCCAATTTGTTTGTAGAATTTTTGACAAGTCTTCACAGCCTTGGTGAGTTGACTGGCTTAAGAGATGAAAATAACCCCCCAGGTGATTCAGTTTTTACTTCACTGTTCCTCTCTATTGTTGGTTCAGTTTAATGTTCTGCGTTTATCATTTTCTTCCTTAGACATTGGGAATTCCTCTGTGGAGGAGATGCGTGGCCTTGCTGTACTCCTATAGATATTTGGTGTTGAAAATTTTGTAAGTTCTCAGGGTACCTTGTTACCTAAGGGTGTTTTAATTCCATGCAGTCTGCTAATTACAAAATGTATATAGAGAAAGATTTATCACAAGATGATTGAGCATCTGGAGATGGAAGGCCTTGTTTGGATCTTTTTCCTTGTTGGTAGGCATCAGGTATATTCACAGAGTAATGAAATAGGGTATCGAAATTATTGGCCAATATATTTGGAAGTAAGCAGGAGTGACTTAACCAGTGGCCTATGCATGTGTCCTCAAAGTTCATAGCACCTCCATCTATGTTCAGAAAATGAGACATTATCATAATGTGCAGTGTAGTTTTGTTCTGGTGATATAAAGATATCCCACATTGGAGAGTTGCACAAACTCATATGAAAAGTTATCTCCAAATTCTTGAAAAAAATGCAAACAAACTTCACCCTAGTGTCTTTATGTCTTAATCCTTTTCTTGGTCATTTGGCTAAAATAAGAGACACTCAAAACTTAGAGAAGATGTTTATTTGGCTCGTATTTTGTTCTACAATCTGCTGGCTCTGAGGCAGGATAACATGGCACTGACACATACTGGAGGAATAGTTGTAACCCTCATGGGAACATGGAAGCAGAGAATGGAGGATCCAGGGATGGAGGAATGCCCTTCATATTCCTTTCTCTTTCTTTCTTTTTTGTATTTCAGGGAAGGGTCTATAGAGTGTTCAGAGTCGCACTACTAGGTTGGACTCGTAGTGATTTGCCTATTTACAGCCTTCCATGAGATGGGATTACAGGCTTGTGCCACCATGACCAGCCATCTGAGCGCCCCCCAGGGGCACGGGAGGCCCAGGGGCCCTTCATATTCCTATTCCCATGACCAAGAACTTCTCACAAGACTGAGCCTTCTAACACCGAGATAGCTCAGCATATCCATATCCAGTGATCTCTCACAAATCCTCACTTGATAATCAGCTATGCTGACTTAGAGAATGATATCAAATAGTCACTTCAGTGAGAATAGAGTGACATAGCTCCAGAAAAAAATGAGCTTGATATTCAGGTCTCTCTGTATATAAATGACTATGTTCATAAATATATGCTCACACACTTTACAAGAGAAAACAGATTTTCCTCACAAATTTAAGGATGTTTAACTCAATGCTACTAAATCTGAGAAGAAAGGAGCTTCAACAGTCACTTTGTTTCAATTTGTGTTGCTATAGTCACAATGATCTACTGTTTTATTTGTGTTTATGATAAAAATAGGTATGAATAGATTTATAAGCAAGGAATTATTTTTATGAATATGAGAATCTACATTAAAAGATAACTTTACTGATTTACATTTGATATACTCAGTACATAAAACGTGCCACCAACAATAGTATCATGAAATGTACTGAGTTCTCCAATATAACAATCTGCTATTGGTCATGAGATAAGTAAAGTCCCTTTTTTTCTGAAGTATTGATCTGTTATTCTGTCTTCTGGTTGTAATGTCTGGAAATCATCCTTGATGCCATTCTGACCTTGTCTGGAAAACACTGTCTCAAGTGGCTCTTCGTGAGGTGGAGCACACAGTGCTTCCACCCAGAGTAGAAGAAGCAGGGATGCAGCTCGGGAGGAGCTCCTCAGAGGTAAGAGGAGTGCAGGGGTACTGTTTTTCTCTGCCTTGCCATGGATCCACGCTTCCCCTGCTTTCTAAGTGGCTACCAAATTCCTCTCCTCGCTCCTACTCCACAGAGCACTCCACATGCTTGTTTGCATATCTCTTTGTCATCAGTTCAGAGATCATCTGTATCTTTTTGAAGAAGAAAAGCAAGAAACATTGCTATCATTTGGTGTTAAATGGCCTACACATCTCCTTGGTGAAGGCTGTAGAACAATTGTGAGGTATGGAACAATTATGGGATGGAGTCTAGAGCAAGTTAGGTCTTGGGCTTGCTCTCTAAGGGGATATTGGCACATCATTCCTTCTCCTCTCTTTACTTCTAACTATTATGAGGTGATTACTTTTGCTCTAATAATGCTCCCTGGCATAATGCTCTGTCTTGTTTCAAGTATCAAACAATAAAGTCAAGTTCTTAGATTATAATGTAAATTAATTCTTTCCTTTTTTAAAATTGATTACAGCAGGTACTTTGCCACAGAAATGGAAAATTGACTCACATATGGATCTTCCTGTCTATTCTGATGGTATGTCTATACTTTGATTCTTTGGAACTTTANAATTTTTTTATGGTAGGATATTTTGCCAAGTCAAATAACCCTCCCGTAGACATGAAATTGTGAGAAATTTTGAAATATAGGGTTCACTTTGTTTGCTCACTATGTTTGCTCACCTTGCCTCAGTGAGTGCCCCTGTCTTTCTCTGCCATTTCTGAGGATGATGATACAGGTTTCCAGTTTTTATAGCTGCCACAAAATTTTTTCATTGTGTCCCTGTTTAAATTTTAGCTACTGAAGGACAATTATGTTGTGCTTCGGTTCTCCATCATACTTAGGCAATATTGCATAACTTTCCTGCCTTGGTGCTTGTAGTGAGGGTCATGAAGTTTATATTTTTGGGTGGGGAGGGAAGGAGAATGTGATCTGAAGGTCCTCAGATAGTTGAAAGGAACAGCTATCCTGTCCAAGGGAGAGAGGCAGAACAGCAGAGGGATTTCTGGTGTGCAGGTAAAGTTGTTCTTCTCAGTGTGTGGTTCATGGTACCACACATAAAATTATGGTTCTTCACATTCACAGACAGAATTGACTGCTCTAAATCTTTTTGAATATATGCATTGGCACTACACAGCATGAATTTAAAACATTTCTAAATAATATCTTAAAGGCCACTAAAATATTTAACCATATCCTTGATGCATAAGAAATGTTTAGTAAATGAAAAATCTGAATTACTGAAGTAAGCAAAAGAGATTGGCCTTTAGAAAAACTATTTCATGTGAACATGAGTGCATAGGGGTGTGTGTACATGCTTTTGTAAAAATGAGGAGCAAATATCATCTCAGTACTGAGAATTTAAGGAACAATGACCTTTTGAGATTGATATGTGTGTTGCAATTTCCACAAACACATTGGCACAACATGAACAGGTCCTTATAGAGACAGAGATGTGAAGTGGTTAAAGAATATTGGTGCTTATGAAGTTCCATAGTTTAGTTTAGATTCTTTTATTTTGTATATGACTTGGAATTCACAATGTTATTTGCTCTGATCTTAGGTACCTAAAATACACAGGGGAGGCAAGAAGTGAAAAAGGATTTAAATCAATACATATGTTTGTTTTCTGTTTCCTTAATGAGCAACTGAAACAGACTCCAGGCTATTGTGTGTGAGACTCACTGTACATGGATGAAACTCAGCTGAAATGTCAGGACATTGCAAAGTTTTTGAGAAGATTCAGATGAACCAACTCAGTTGCAAGTGTTGATTTTTTTGATGTGGTACTCTAGATGGGAGTTTTCATATAAAGGAAGCATGATTTGAATTGTTATGATTTAGATACACATAAAATTTTAAATGAATGAATTACTGCTTCTGCAGTGATATTGCACATTGCATCGGTCTCTTATCAATAATGGGTAGTGTCACACTGAACATATTTACTATCATTTTTAGTGTGGAGTTGATTATAGGAAACTTAGGGAATGGATTCATAGTCTTGGTGAACTCGCTCGGCCTGGTCAACAGCAGGAAGATCTCTGTAGCTGATCACCTGCTCACTGCTTTGGCAATCTCCAGAATTGGTTTTCTCTGGTTAATTTCCACTAAGTGGTACATGTATGTGTTTTATCCAAATTTCTGGATGAATTTAATATTGATAAGAGCAATGTATATGATTTGGATCATAACTTGTCACTTTAGCATGTGGCTTTCTACATGCCTCTACATTTTTTATTGTCTAAAGATTGCAAATTTTTCTAATTCTATCTTCCTTTACTTTAAGTGGAGAGTTAAAAAGATGGTTTCAGTGACATTGCTGGTGTCTCTTGTTATCTTGGTTGTGTACCTTTTCCAATCAAATAGACAAATGTGTGCTCTTTTTGATAAGTATAAAAGAAATGTGTCTTATAGCCCTAATTTCCATGACTTTCCTGAATTTTTGCAACTTGTGTTGAGCAACACTATATTCACACTTATGGCCTTTGCACTATCACTGACAACATTCCTCATGCTCATCTTCTCCCTGTGGAAATATCTGAAGAAGGTGCAGCACAATTTCAGAGGATCCAGAGATGTGAACACCACAGTCCACATAAAGGCCTTGCAAACTGTGGTTGCCTTTTTCCTACTGTATACAATTTTCTTTCTGTCTATTTTTATACAAATTTGGAGATATAAGTTCCAAAATAGTCTTTATTTTTACTTTTGTCAGACTGCTGAAATTGCTTTTCCTTCATTCCACTCATTTGTCCTAATCCTGGGAAATAGGAAGCTGAAACAGGCCTTTCTTTCAATGTTAAGGTGGCTGAAGAATTGGCCCAAAAATGTTGAACCTTCAAGTGCATAGAGCATGTGGGGATTATGCTGCATATTCCAAGAAGAAAGTCAGTTCACAGGAAATTCTTGCTTTTATAATTTTGCACTTCACAAATATTTTAAGAATATATATTTTTTAAATTTTACAAAAGTATGTTTGCTGTATAGACATTATTATCTTATGTGTATTAATATAGGTATCTGTATAACTATCTATGTATCTATCTATCTATCAAATCTTTTTTTTTTTTTTGAAAAGGGGATTGAACTCAGGCCCTTGTGCTTGCCAGGCACTTACTCTACTGAACTATCTCCCCAGTCTCTATTTATCTATCTATCTGTTTATCTATCTATCTATCTATCTATCTATCTATCTATCCATCCATTTTTCTACACGTTCCCATGTCATTGCACACCTTGTAAGTGTAAGAAAACTTTATATTAGCAAAAATGTGTATTAATTTTTCTCAATTGTTATTCTTAAAATTTGAAGTCAATGTGTAGTATAAGTATGAATATGAACAAATTCCTAGGAAATAGAGCTTTATAATTTAATATACACAAAATGTTTTCAATGTATGGGTCTAAACTATAACATAAAATAAGAATGAAATACAGATAGTTGAAAATCAAATATACCAAATCTGTTATGCTTATACAAAATACATCAATCTGTGATATATAAATTTAAATAATTCCTCAAAATAATGAGACCTTCTTATTCCAGTTCTATTTATTTTATACTTAAGAATTCTTTTAATACATTACAATTAGAATTTATACTTTAAATTATGAAATAGTTTGTATTTTCCAATGTAGTTTTATTTATATGTCACAGTTTGCTTTAATTTTAATACATCAAGAATACTAAAATATCCTTGAGATACTTTTGATTTAACATTACTGGAAATGGATGTTTGTTACACTTTCTCTCATTATTAAGCTGTATATCACTCAGATGGAAAATAAGCAGGTTGTCATAGGAACAGGAAATGAGAATAACTTCTGAATGGCCAAAGTACAATTAAAGTAAATCTTGTTGTATTTATATGTTACTAGTATTGATTACATGGCAAAAAAGGATGGTAAATATAAATTAAATGAACTTATGAAATAGGTGACATTTAGAATGAATGAAATTTAAAATTGTGATAAAAGCAAGAAAATGTAGGTTTGCATTCTGTGTCTAGTAACGTATCTTCAATAACATACAATGATCTATGTGGCTGAATGAAATATTCTTTTTTTTTTTTT